>LPNX010858782.1:209915-244652 GCA_001517045.1 Pseudotsuga menziesii | reverse complement strand
CGTTTTGAGGGCTTCTATCTAGCACATGAGTAAAAAATCAGGTTTTCATCGCCAAATTTGGCCAAAAAGTGTTACCCATCTTCATGGAATCACCCAATATCAAAACCTAGATGGGTTAGCAACAATCGAATATAAAGCTAGCTTACCCCTTCATAAGCTTTTGCCAGATCAATTTTTAGGACCGCACCCTTAATATTTTTAGATTTCATGCTATGTAAACCTTCCTGAGCAACCCCGATAGCATCATGAATCATTCTGCCCTCCAAGAAACCAAACTGTTCATCTGTAATATGATATGATAAAATCCTTTTCAATCTGCTGGTAATCACTTTTGTAACCACCTTATAGATGTGATTACAAAGTGAGATAGGTCTAAAATCATTTAAAGAGATAGGATTGTCTACCTTAGGGATCAACGCAATAAAAGTGGCATTGAAGCTAGCCGGAATCTGCCCAGAGGTTTTGGTATCCTCTATTACTTTTAAAAGATCCTGACCCAGTAAATCATAGAGTTCCAGAAAAAATTCAATCGTCCAACCATCTGGACTCGAACTTTTGTCCTTCTGGAAACTCTGAAGCACACACTTAAGTTCCTCCTCGGACACTTTCTCCATCAAAGCTTGATTATCTTCCACCTCCACAAACCCAAGGAAAAACCTGATCTATTCGAATAACTTCGGCTAGGGTAGCTTTTTTTGGGGATTTATACAAATTCTTGAAATGATCCACCCCAGTAGAGGCCATGCCTTCAAAAGTGTCATGAACAAAATCATGTTCATCCTCAAGACTCCACACAGTATTGGCAACCTTTCTCCCTTTGGCATATGCATGAAATTGTTTTGTGTTGTCATCCCCACACTCCATCCAAGTAGCTCTGCTTTTCAGTCTCCAAGTTTCTTCCCTTTCCAGTAGGAGAGTGATCCTCCACCCTTCTAGTCTTTTCAAAGCATCCTTATCCTCCTGATTCAATAATCCACCACCATCTTGATCATAAATCACAGATAGCTCCACTTCCACTTGCTGAAGTTCTCTATCATCCCTCTTTCTTTTTTCAATAGCCCAGGTCTTAATCACTTCTGTCAAATTTCTAAAATTATTTGCAAATTGCAAAAGCAACAGAGATTCTATTCCCAGGTTCAAAATGGACCTAGCCATTGGAGATCAAATCAATAAAACTTTCATCTTTGAGCCAGATTTTATTAAATTTCAGAGGACTGGGAGGTTTGACCGGTCCATTTTTGAATTCCAGGAAAATGGGAAAATGGTCTGAGAGCTCCCCTTTCCCCACCCACTATCTAATATAATGATGATTGTCCACAATCTTCTCAATAACAAGAAAACGATCCAGTCTTTTCGCCACCCTCCCCTCCCCGCTTCTATTGTTTTTCCAAGTAGGTTTGATCACACTTGGCTCAACATCCAGCTAGTTCCTTTTCACCAAATTCCTTGTAAAAAAATCAGTCAGCAAATCTGTTCTCGCATTAGGCCCCCAGACCTCTTCCTGCCCCAAGGAGAAGTTTATATCTCCCCCAATAATCAACTTATCTCCCTTCAATAGAGAATTGTTAAATATATTATCCCAGAAAGGAATTCTATTAAGGTACAGCCCATAAATATTAATAACATTGAAAATGTCCACAAGTTCCAGGGATCTGACAGTTATGCCCAGAACCAATTTCATACCCCACACATTCAAAACCTTGACACTCCTTGTGTTCTAGCCTATTTCTAGTCCACTCGAGCGACCTCTGACATCCAACGTCTCAAAACGCCAACCTCCAAACCAACATTCTAGCTTTGCTTTTACCTCTACACCATCCCCCAGCATCTCCTGGAGTAACATAATCTCAGGGCGGTCTACCTCAACCACCCTCCACAGTGCTGATCTTTTTTAGGGACCAGCAAGACCCCGACAGTTAAAGGAGAGAATATTCATCTCGTGCCCTTCTTACGGGCATTCATTGCTCTAAGTTCCCTATCAACATAAATCTATTTTCCTTCCATGACATCCTTCCTAGCACGAGAATGTGCCTTCGCCAAGTGTGAAATTCTGCCGCTCCCCCTAACAGTAGCAGCAGGGTTTTTCCCCAGTCCTCCTGAGGTACCTTTAGTGCAGGAGTGGAGGAAATAACCCGAGTCAGTAGATTTGGTGGGAGAACATGGATGGGCCGAATCAAGAAGGACCGGTTCTAGAACCGGCCCAGGAGGAGGTTCCTCAACTAAAGCAACAGAGTTAGGTGACCGAAGCTCAATTGGATTCAGAGTTAATTTCTTTAGCCCCTCCACCTAGTCAATACCAGAAACATTTAAATGTTTAGCAAATAAATTAATGGATGAAGGTAGAGTGTAGGAAGAAATACCAAGTGCACCAACCAGAAAGGGTTCTCCAACTAGCCTGACCCTCTCAGCTTCTAGCATCCTCCCCGGTGGCTCCATTTCGGCCTCACTGCCTTCCACGGACGCAACCTCCTATCCCACAGGTGAAAGTGGTAGAGACGAGGGCTCAGTGTTTTCCCCCTCACCACCAGACATAGAGCTGCTACAATCCTTGTGACGCTCGTCCTTAACATGTGCTACCAAGGGACAATTAACCACCGGGTGTCCATACACATGGCATCTTCTGTAGCAAAAGGGAATGTTTTCATAGTCCAGTGTCTGGTTGTGGGAATACTCCTTCCAGGTTATCTTTAAAACACCAGGAAGCCCATTCCCGATGTTAATATTTACAAGAATCCGAGCCACCCTTTTCAGTTTAGTGACCTTGAAAGAATAATCAGCCTCCAAGAAAGAACCCAACAGATTTCCAATGCGCACAAAATGATCCTCATACCAGAATGGTAACAGAAGGCTCGGAAGCCTGACCCACATAGGTACAGTGTCCACCCTTTCAAGGATCACATCAAAGAGAGGGTGCCATTTCTTCAGCATCATCAGCACTTGTTCATAGAACCAGTTATGATTTAGTACCCACATCAAATGATCTTCAAACTGGAAATTAAAGGCGAACGATCCCCGTGCCATCCCTTCCACCTCAGGGACAACACCCATCTCCCCCATCCAGCGTTCTTCTACCCACTTGTTCACAGACCTGACGGAGAGTGATTTCCCCATGAATCGCCGAACCAATGTGTGTTTATCCATCATTTCCATCCTTTCCCAACTAATATCCTCCCCCACAACATAGTTAACAGACGAGGTCATCTTTGGCCATTTTTTCCTACGCTTGCTATGACCTTTCAGACCCGTACGGCCATCCACCTCTCCACTGGAGGCAGAAAGTTCCTTCGCCTCAGAGCTCAGGTAACCCCTCTATTCATTTGCCCCAATAACGCTACCCACAAAACCCCAATGTGCTTCTATCTCAGCATCAACCTCCAAACCCCTATTGGATCCTGCCCCTACACACCACAGACCCTCAGTCCGCGCTGCTTGAGTACCCTGGGAAACAACACCTACCGAAGTGCTCCCACTAGCCCCCTGCTCCTGTAAATCTGTGAACACATCAACCTCCAGGAAAACAAGGTCATCCGACAGCTGTAAAGTCCTCGGAGAGGTCAGGAGATAATCTGACAGTGATAAACCGTCTCCCACAACTGGAGAGGGGTTGTTCATAGCTAAAACCTCTAGCCAGAAATTCCCAGTGGCCCCCACCTCAGCACCTAGGTCTCCCACCAGTGAAAACCTAAATATACCCTCCTCCAATGGATCAAGAGAGTAATCCACGAGGTCCTCTTTCATCATATTGCCACAAGAAACAGTAAACCTCAGTAAAAGTAGAAAAAAACTTACCACCCAGAAAAAACCTGTCAAATGAAGTAAATAACCCTACCTCGAGCCGCACAAAACGCCGTGTGTCCTCTTCCCTGTTCATCGTTCTGGTTCCACTGCGTGCTGGCCTGACCGTCATAAATTGCAGGCCATGCCTGCAAGCAGTTGGGAGGGATTAAACCCTAATCATCCCTTGTGTCGAAACCCTCACACGCCCGTCTCCCATTAAGCTATCATTTGTTTGAAAACTAGCATTACCTATTCTAGTTGAAAATTTATATATTTTTATTATATTAATTTTTATTTAATTAATTAAAGTATTAACATTAATTTAATATGGTTGGATTCCAAACAACCAAATGTTTGAGCTTAATTCCTTTTTTGTTGTTTTTCAATATTGTTGACACTACGAGTTCTCCGAGATTTCTTTCAATATTATCTTCAAAATTCTTTCAATATTATTTACACTATGTCATTTTAAAATTTAAAATTTGTTTCAATAGTAAACTCACACTATTTTATTTTAAATTTGTAAAATACTTAAATTTATTTCAATATTATTTACAATATCCTATTTTAAAATTTTATTTCAATATTGTTGTACTTTATTCTATTTAAAAATTTTAAGATACTTAAATTTATTTCAATATTATTTACATTATCAAAGTTAAATTTTTTATTTCAATATAATTTATACTTCAATTTAAAAATTTTAAGACACTTATTTTTTAACATATTCTTTCTCTAATGTGCTTTTTTTCTATTTTTTTTCTAATTTGTTAATAAGAGTTATATTATTTCATTTTTGACCCTTTATATATTTGTTATATATTTATTTTATTTAGTTAGAATTGTGTCACAAAATCATAATTTCCATAAATAAAAATAAATAAATTGCTTTCCTATTTACGATTTAATATTCATCCTTGTGGTAACTTATTTTTATTTGTCATTACATGTTTTTAATTCTCATGCATGGATAAGTTTAACTGGACATGTTAATGTTGGAATGACAAGTTGAGTCTTTCGTTTGGCGTGGTCTCATTTGTAGTGACGACTTGGTTGCAGCCTCACCAAGGCGATGTTTAAATCTTTTGAGTTTATTAAAGGTTGGGTTACTTAGACATAAGCCTATTTACCTATGGCTTAGTCCTAGCTTGTGTTAAGCCCACCCTTCATATGGCATATCTTTGGCAATGATGGTTGTGTAAATGCTTAAAGCATTGATGGTAAAATATGTTGTGAGCTTTTTGTAACAAGCATAAGTCTTAGACTATGGCTTTGATGGCCCTAGCTCGCGGGCTTTACACAACAAGGGGTGATGGTTTATAACATAAGGTTTGATATAGGAATATGATGGGGACATAAGTGAATTCCATCGAAGAAGGTTTTAATGGCTGTAATAACATTTAATGCTTTAGTCTTGGCTGGGAGTTGACAGCGCAGCCATGCACATTTAAGGACTTGGATTAATGCATGCTTTGTAGCCCAAGGTAGATATTGACCCTCCAAATGTCAAGATCTAGATTTCAAGTGTTTTTCGTAGGGTTTAATGTGACTTATGTTGTCGTGAGGTTTTTGTTGCATTCATTTGGTTTGTTTGAGTTTTGTTGATGTCGCTTTGCCGTTCCATGGTTATGCTGCAATAACCTTTACCCTTCATGGCCTGTTAATGAAAATTTAGCATTCTGGTTTGTAATCTTGAGTTTTTTGGAGTTTTTTATCACTGAATTAATGACAATGTGGCCTCCATTATAGCCTCAGCCTTTCTTGGATCTTCGTGAGGTTAAGAAGAAATCCAGTTGCCCTCTTTCGAGTTCTGGTAGAGGATTTACAGCCCGAAGATTTAAACGAACATGTAAGAATAAATTATTCCATCAATACTCTGTGATTTTGATTTTAAGTGTTTATTTGTTAGATACAGAGTTTAACTTAAATGCTTCGGTTATTGTGCAGGAAGAGGAGGAAGGAAGAGCCAGGGGGAGCCAACCCTTGACTCTCTACGCGACTTAATAAGGTAAGTTCCTCTCTGATTCAATAGTTAAGAATTTTCATTCATTATTATGATTCAGGGTTTATTTCAACTATGTCATTTTGTTGACAGGTGAGGTCAAGGTACACACAAACGACCTAGATAATATTTCTTCACCATCATGGCCCAAAATCAGATTGCAAGGTGAGGTTACAAATGCATTTTTTTCTTTATCTTCCAAACATGTTACAGTTTAATTAAATGGTTTTTAACAATGTTTAATGTGGATGGAAGTTACTTAACATGGACCTGTCGAGAGCAGAGACAAGGACACATCCTCTCAGGCCTCCTTCTTCTCTGTCTAGAGGTGAGGAATTTACCCAAACTTGGTTTAATAGGAAGAATGCATATATACATTTTTTGGTCATTAAGGTTGTACTAACGCCACTAGGTTTTGTGCATGTGAACATCAGCACAACGTGGCTCATGGAATATACAAATCAGATCATCCATTAGTCATAAGGTAAGGCTCTTGAAATTGGGTTCGAGGTTTAAACTGGTTCCCCAGTTGTTTTGGTTCATAGTCTATTGAAAGATAGGGCTTTTACAGTTGCTACAAGGATAAGTTTTTCTATAATTCATAACCTGTATTGGTTTTGTACTTAAATGCACGGTTTACAGAGTAGCTTCGCAACCTCCCATATTTGGAATGTATTGGATTTTACAGTAGTTGTTTGAATGGAGAGTTACCCTTGCATTTTTAGTTTTATTCCGTGAATTGCAAGGATTGGCTTTACGACCACGATTTATAGTTTGACAACTTTGTTAGGTATTTGGGATTCAATCTGTAATTTTTTTTTTTAAACTTGACCCTACGGTCATGGTTCTTGGATCTTTATTTGACTTGATTGTTATTATTATTTGGAAGCTCTAATAAAATGATTGTTGCTTATACTTAGATATCGTGATTATGTTGTTGATTTAACGCTTTATCCAGATCAATCTATTCTTGAGTATGGATGCCCGAGAATAGAGACTGTACATTTGTATTTGATTAATGTTGAGTTTAAAATGCATATCTATAAGCTGGGCGTCTGTTGATTAGCTTGTAAATGATTACTTTGTTTGATTGAATATGATCCCATCCTTCAGTTTCTTTTGGTTTGTTACTATGTTTAGATCTGTCATGAATGTGGTATGAATATCCAAAAAGAGATATAAGGCTTAATAAAATAAAATATGTATTTTAGAATAGAGATAGAATCTACGTTGACGCCTTCGACTCCTGGAGGAAATTAATTAGTCTATACTTACTTAGATATGTTTACTAATTTCGATAATATATACATACATTTATAAACAATGGTAAATTTATCTAGATGCATTCAAAAATATAGATGAGATCTGCAATTTCCTACATTCTGTAAATAAATAAAAGCTTATTCTAAAATCATATTATAGAACAAGATAAAAAGATTGAGATTAGATGCATATTATAATCCTTTGGGTTAAATGCATTCGGAATTCAAATATACGGTCATACTAGAATTACCAATACTAAACAATTAATAAATTTAGTAAGGAACGTGACACCACTGTCGGGAAAACATAACTGAATCTTTCGTTCCTCCCAACCAACTCCTAGAGCAGCCAAGCCTTACTTTCTACAGAACTCCCGAGCTTGTTTGCTGAACCACAAGGGAAAATTCCGATCAATGCGCCATCTCTTTGCATCAATAGACTATTTCCCCATCCATCACCAACCTCTTTCTTTTTCAAAAGACATACCATTTTATAGTATTTTGCCTAGGACTTGGTCATTTCTGAGCCTCGTGCTCTTTAGCACTCCACAAGGATTCTTGACTTGATTTCAGGGAAGATGCCTCCAACATCCCTTGAGTTCTCACTCAACAATTTTCACCATTTGTCATTTCCCCTTGTGGGCCAGCAAACATTATTTCAACAATACTTCATTTTTGTTTCCTCTTAGTCTTTTAATTATTCAATAATAATAATAATCCATTACATTTATTTTGACTTTATTGTCAAAATATAAAAAAATAAATATTCCAAATAATAAATAATTAACAATTGTTTTGGTGTATTACATACACCTCCCCTTAAAGGATAACACCGTCCTCGGTGTTATTAATTATTTGTCTCATTCCTCCATTATTTCATCCTTAAATAGAGCTGGATATGCCTCATGTATATTACTTTTCAGTTCCCAAATGGATTTCTCTGGACTAAGATGCTTCCATTGCACATTGATTTGTTTGATGGTATGGTTCCGGAGTAAAAATTCTCTCCCGTCGAGACTACGTTTCGGTTCCACTTGAAACTCTCCTTCAGGTTCCACATGTATAACATTCCAATCAATCACATGAGTAACATCATGAACGTATTTCTTTAAAATTGAAACACGAAAAACATTATGTACTTTTATTGTAGGAGGTAATGATATCTAGTATGCCACTAGTCCAATCTTTACCAAAATTCAAATGGCCCACATTACCTGGGCGCTAATTTTGAGTATTTTCCCAATATTAGGGAGATTTTCTTGGGTTTTACCTTTACATAAACATGTTCTCCTACTTGGAACTATTGTGGAGTTATTTTTAACTCGACATAACTCTTTTGTCTATCTTGGGCAACCTTCAAATTATGATGTACATGTTTCACTGTTAGTTCCATATCTTTTAATAAATCAGGTCTTAACATAAATTTGTCGACTAGATTGCTCCAAGAAATTGGAGTGTTACACTTTCGACCATATAGAATTTCAAATGGACTAAATCCAGCTGAAACTTGGAAATGATTATTATACGCAAATTCTACTAAGTGCAAGTAATATTCCCACTTAGTTGATTTATCCATTACGCACATTATAGCCATGTCTTCTAAGATCTGATTTACTCTTTCATTTTGTCCGTCGATATGTGGATGATATGCGGTGCTAAAATTTAGTGTTGTGCCTAATCCTTTAAATAAATCTTTCCAAAATTTTCCTTTAAATTTTGCATCTCTATCTGAGATGACTACCTTAGGTACACTGTGCAACCTGAAAATTTATTTCATAAATATATCAACAATTTTAGTAGTCTTAAAAGTAGACTATACTGGAATAAAGTGAGATACCTTACTTAGTTTATCCACTACGACCATGATTGAGTCATGTTGTCTAGCATTCGTAGGAAAGCCAGCTATGAAGTCCATGCTGATAATTTCCCATTTCCATTCCAAAACAGGTAATGGTTGTAATAATCCTGCTAAATGTTGGTGTTCAACTTTTACCTGTTGACATTCCATGCAACATGCTAAATATTCCGCTACTTCGGTTTTTCATGTTAGGCCAAAATAAATCCTTTATTGTCATGGTAATCATTTTCAAATAACCATGATGTCCTGAATATGGTATTTTATGTAATTAGTCCATAACAATTAATTTAATATATGATGCATTTGGTATATATAATCTACCTTTGTGCAGTAATAACCCTCTCCTATTCAGACTATGATCTATTTTTACTTGATTCATTTCATTTTCTGCGGTCCTTTCCTTTAGTTTTTGATATTCTTTGTCAAATTTTCTGCATTTAAAATTTTATTTTCGAAATTTGATTCATAGTTGTTGCTTGCATACAACAAGTTTGCATGATGACTTAAGGCATCCAAAACATTAATCTCTATTCCTTTTATATGTTTTATTTCAAAATCATATTCGCTTAGAAATGATAGCCACATGGCTTGTCTAGCATTAATATTTTGTTGATCAAATAAGTATTTTAGACTTATATTATCCGACATTAATAAGAATCTTCTTCCGATGAGATAATGTCGCTACATTTTTAGTGCATGTATGATAGAAGCTAATTCTAGGTGATGAGTAACATAATTCTTCTTGTGTTGTTTTAACTTCCTAGACTCATAGGCTACGACATAGTTTTCTTGAAATAACACTCAACCTATACCTTCCTTACACGGGTTGGTGCATACAACAAAATCTTTAAAAAGATCAACAATTTTTAAAATAGGGGCCATGGTTAACAAGTGTTTTAATTTCATAAAAATCTCTCTACATTTTTCACTCCAATTAAATTTCTTGACTTTCTTTTGTAATGAAGTTATAGGGTATGTTATCTTAGAAAGTCCTTCAATGGAATTTCGGTAGTAGCCAATAATCCCCATGTATGGCCTTATATCGGTTACATTATTTGGAACAAGCTATTCAATGATGGAATTAATCTTATCGTGATCGACTGATATCCCATCCTTAGACACCACATGTCCCAGATACTGAATTCTTTCTTTAAATAAATTACACTTGCTAAACTTAATAAAAAAATGTTGTTCTATTAACACTTGGAAGATAATTTTTAAGTGTTCTTCATGCTCTTGTTTATTTTTAGAATAGATTAATATGTTGTCGATAAAGATAACTATGGATTTATGTAAGTATTTACTTAATATACTATTCATTAAACACATAAAAGTTGATGGGGCATTTGTTAACCCAAAGGGAATTACAACAAACTCACAATGACCGTATCTAGTTCTAAAGATAGTTTTAAAGATCTCTTCGTCCTTGATCCGTACCTGATGGTATCCAGATCTTAAATCTATTTTTAAGAAGATGGTTTCCCCTTGAAACTGATCAAATATATCGTCAATCCGAGGCAAATGATATCAATTTTTAATTGTCATTTTGTTTATCTGTCTATAATCTATAGACAGTCTTAGAGTGCCATCATTTTTCTTTACAAATAAAACCGGTGCTCCCAAAGGGGAAACACTAGGCCGAATGTATTTTTTATCGATTAGTTCGAGTATTTGTGATTTTAGTTCAGTAATCTCTACTATAGTCATCTGATAAGGAGCCTTTGATGTTGGTATTGCCCCGAGTACCAAATTGATCATAAATTCTATATCCCTTTTCGGAGGTATTCTAGGAATATCTTCCATAAATATGTCTTGAAATTCATTTAAAATCGATATATATTCTATTTTAAGCTGATTATCTTACTCTTTGTCATCCATTACGTACACTGCAAAAAATTTGCATCCCTTACGTACAGATATTTTCATTTGTAAGGCAAAGATTTCCCTTATGGTAACCTTCATGGGAATTCCTCTTACCACAAGGGTATTACCTTTGTCATCCATGCATGAGAATGTTTTATCACAACAGTTCAAAATAATTCTATGTTTCTCTAACTAGTCCATTCCTATCGACAAATCATAAGACCCTAAAGGTAAAATATTTAAATCAACATGTGTTTTTAAGTCATTCATAATAAATTCATAGTTTTTTCACGAAACTAGTGACCTTTCGCTTTGTGCTTCTAGCAAGTTGTACTAACCAAGATTTTTCAAACTTATCTTGTTGTAACTTATATAGTTCTACAATTCTAGGTGATACATAACTTAGACTTGCACCTAGATCAATCAATATAGAAATGGGTTTGTTCTTTATCATACCTTCGATTTCGACCATAGATGTTTAATGATTTGCCTATCGATTCTCCAATGTTGCACTGACTTTGGGCATGATTCTTTCTATATCCCCCACTATAGTAGCTTCTTGGATTGAATGGACATTATGAAATTTTTCTTTCTTATGGGGAAATCCTTAAAGTAATGTGGTTCACCACATTCCCAACATTTTAGTGGTTCCCTTTGTGCAATACTTTTATTAAAGGCGGTGGGCGTTTACCTTTCTTTTGTTATTGTAGGATTTTGCTGTTTAAATTTTTTTTCTGATTATTCCCTTGGTATCCTCGATAGTTATTCCAAGTGTTATTATAAAACTTAGTTCCTTTTTTTTTGGTTCAAAGCTGTCACCTCTTTTATATTTTGAGTTAGGTATGTTTTCCCGTTTGTTTGTATTTTCATCATAGCATCAGTTTTCTTTTCTCATTGCCTCTTCCAAAGTTTTTGGATTATCGTATTCAATTATGTATTTAAACATAAGTGGTAAACAATGTATTTTTTGTTTCTCATCAATGATATAAGTCACATAACGTAATAAACTTAAGAATTTATTGCAAAGCTCTTTCATGGTCATGGCACTTAATCTCAATTCGTAAAATTCTTTATCTTTTTATTGGTAATACTGTTCTGATAAATATTTTCATTTAAAATATTCCTTGAAGGTTTTCCACATTACATAACGTTCTTTTATGCCCTTTACTTTCTTTATGTCTTGCCACCAGATATCATCTTTTCCTATTAAGTTATAGATTGTCATTATTGCTTTCAATTCGTCAGAATAGTTATAAATTTGGAAATACTTTTTCATTTTAGATAACCAAGCTTCTGTTTCTTCTCCTTTTTTGATTTCTCCGTTAAACATAGGAGGGTTGATTTTTTTGAATTCACCAAAAACTTCTTCATACAGTTTGTATTTATTTTTCTTTTGGTTACTATCATTACTTTCACTAGAATCTTTATATTTTTCAGTCTTATTCTTAGCTAATTCTTTGCTTGAAGATTCAGTCTCATGTTTAGAGAATTCCAGTTTTCTTACCTTTGTAAAGTGTAGTTCTTTCCATGTCAAGTTTAGGTTCTTATTTTTATCTTTTTCATTACTATGCAGTTTAGACATCAAAATGTTATTTAACTCTTCCCGTGCTTTTAAAATTTGTTCGTTATATTCCTTAACTCATTTTAGTTCTTCCCTTAATTCTCTTACTATTTGTTGTATTTCAGATGGGTTCTCAATCCTACTTTCATTTAGATTTACCCATATTTCCTTGTCTCTAATGTTATATTCTTCATTGTTTATTGGATCCCGAGGGCATGATTCTTGTTCAGCAGAAATTCCCACATCTGCCATAATTCCTTCAAAAACAAGGTTATATTTTCTCTTCTTGTTCGCAAGAGAGTCAAACCATAACAAATAAAGTTAGTTTTATGTTTTTATAAGTTTGAGTGTTGGGATCGTTCAGGCCAAGTGTTGTAACCATGATCTGATACCATTTTGTCACAAGCCCATAATTTCCATAATTTTTTTTGTTTTACTATTTACGATTTAATATTCATCCTTGTCGTAACATATTTTTATTCGTCGTTACATTTTTTTAATTCACATGCATGGATAAGTTTAACTCAACATGTTAATGTCGGAATCACAGTTTGAGTCTTCTGTTTGATGTTGTCTCCATTTGTAGAGGCGACTTGGTCATAGCCTCGCCAAGGTGATGTTTAAGTCTTTTGTGTTTATTAAAGGTTGGGTTACTTAGACATACGCCTAAACCTATGGCTTAGTCCTATCTTGTCTTAAACACACCCTTCATATGACATATCTTTGGAAACAATGGTTGTGTAAATGTTTAAAGGCTTTATGGTAAAAGATGTTGCGATATTTTCGTAATAAGCATAAGTCTTGGACTATGGTTTTGATGTCCCTAGCCCACGGGATTTACACAACAAGGGGTGATGGTTTATAACATAAGGTTTGATATAGGAATATGATGGGGACATAAGTGAATGCCAACGAAGAAGGTTTTAATGGCTGTAATAACATTTAATGCCTTAGTCCTAGCTGTGAGTTAACAACGCAACCAAGTACATTTAAGGACGTGGCTTAATGCATGCTTTATGGACCAAGGTAGATCTCGACCCTCCACTTTTCAAGATCTAGATCAAGGGTTTTTCATAGGGTTTAATGTGACTTATGTTGTCACAAGGGATTTGTTGCATTCATTTGGTCTATTTGAGTTTTGTTGATGTCGCTGTCCCACTCCATGGTTATGTTGCAATAGCCTTTACCCTTCCTGGTCTGTTAATGAAAATTTAACATCCTGGTTTGCAATATTGAGTTGTTTGGAGTTTTTTATTAGTGAATTAATGGAAATGTGGCCTCCATTACAGACTCAACCTTTCTTGTTTCTTCGTGAGGTTAAGAAGAAATCCAGTCGCCCTCTTTCGAGTTGTGGGAGAGGATTTACAACCTGAAGATTTAAATGAATAGGTAGGAAGAAAATATTCCATCAATACTCTTGAATTTGAATTTTAAGGGTTTATTTGTTAGATACCGAGTTTAACTTAAATGCTTCGGTTGTTTTGCAGGAAGAGGAGGAAGGAAGAGCTAGGAGGAGTCAAACTTTGTCCCTTTACACAACTTAATAAGGTAAGCTCTCTCTGGTTGAACAATTACGAATTTCATTCATTATTATGATTTGGGGTTTATTTTAAATCTATCTCACCCTGGATAATCTTGCTTCACCATCATGGCCCAAACTCGGATTGCAAGGTGAGGTCACAAATGTATTTTTTCATTATCTTCCAAATAAGTTACAGTTTAATTAAACGGTTTTTAACAATGTTTAATGTGGATGCAAGTTACTACGCATGGTCCTGTCAAGAGCAACGACATGGCCACCTCCTCCCAGGCCACGTTATTCTTTGTCCATAGGTGAGGAATTTACCCAAACTTGGTTTAACACGAAGAATGCATATATACATTTTTTGGTCATTAAGGTTATACTAACGCCACTAGGTTTTGTGCATGCGAACACTAGCACGGTGTGGCTCATGGAATGTACAAATCATATCCTCCATCAGTCATAACGTAAGGCTCTTGAAATTGTGTTCGAGTTTTAAACTAGTTCCCCAGTTGTTTTGGTTGGTAGTTTATGGAAATATGGAGCTCTTACAACCGCTACGAAGATAATTTTTGTTATAAGCCATAAACCGTATTGGGTCTGTACTTAGATGCACGATTTACAGAGTGGATTTGCAGCCTCTCATACTCATAATTTATTTGATTTTACAGTAGTTGTTTGAATGGAGAGTTACCCTTGCATTTTTAGTTTTATTCTATGAATTCCAAGGATTGGATTTACGACCATGATTTATAGTTTGGAAAATTTGTTAGGTGTTTGGGATTTGATCTATAAATTTTATTTTGGGAAAACTTGACCCTACGGTCATGGTTCTTGGATCTTTATTTGACTTGGTTGTTATTATTATTTGTAAGCTCTAATAAAATGATTGTTGCTTATACTTAGATATCGTGATTCTATTGTTGATTTAATGCTTTATCCAGATACATCTATTCTTAGGTATGGATGCCCGTGAATAGAGACTGTACATTTGTATTTGATTAATGTTGAGTTTTAAATGCGGATCTGTAAGCTGGGATTTTATTTATTAGCTTGTAAATGATTACTTTGTTTGATTGAATGTGATCCCGTCGTTCAGTTTATTTTGGTTTGTTACTATGTTTAGATCTATCATGAACGGGGTATGAATACCCAAAGATAGAGATAGGTTTTAATAAAATAAAATACGTATTTTAGAATAGAGATAGACTATGTGTAGAATCCTTCAACCGCTAGAGGAAATTAATTACTTTATACTTACTTAGATCTGTTTACTAATTTCGATAATATATACATACATTTATAAACAATGGTAAATTTATCTAGATGCATTCAAAAATATAGAAGAGATGTGCAATTTCCTACATTCTGTAAATAAATAACAACTTATCCTAAAATCATATTATAGAAAGAGATACAAAGATTAAGATTAGACACATATTATAATCCTTGAGGTTGAAATGAATCCATAATTCAAATCTATAGTGAGACTATAATTATCAGCACTAAACAATTAATAAATTTAGTAAGGAACCTGACACCACTATCGGTAAAACAGAATTGAAGTTGTCGTTCCTCCCAACCAAGTCCTAGAGAAGCCAAGTCTTACTCGCTCCAGAACCCCTGAGCTTGTTTGCTGAACCACAAGGGAAAATTCCAATCAATGCACCATCTCTTTGCATCAATAAATTATTTCCCTATCCATAGCCAACCTCCTGCTTTTTCGATCGACATACTATTTTATAATATTTTTCCTAGGACTTGGTCATTTATGAGCCTCCTTCTCTTTTTGCCCTGATTTTGGGGTAGATGCCTCCTACATCACTTGAATTCTCACTCAACAGCTTTCACCATTCGTCATTTCCCCTTGTGGGTCAGCAAACCCTCTTTCAAAAACTACTTCAGTTTCGTTTCCTCTCAGTCTTTTAATTATTCAAGAATAATAATAATCCATTGCATTCATTTTGACTTTATTGTCAAAAAAAAATTCCAAATAATAAATAACTAACAATTGTTTTGGTGTATTACAAATTGTGTATATCTAAATGTCAAAAATAACAATTTTAAAAAGAAGGTATGCTATTTAAAAATATCAAAGGTATTTAATATGATGTGATTTCAAATGCAAAAGAAAAAAAAGTATTTAACTCCTACAACAACAACAACAACAACAACAACAACAACAATAATAATAGGCGCACATGGGTGTAACTCGACTAGAGATTGGCTTGAAAATAAGATGATATGTTGTAATAGAGGTCACGAGTTTAAAACACGTTGATATACATGTGTCACATGCTTGCAGGATGTGTGGGTGCACCTAGGGGTATAGTGGTAGCGGACGGGCTCTCTGAGTGCACATAAGAGTAAAGTGATAGTGGACGAGATCGGACTCTTCAACCCATATCACGTGAGTACCAGCCCCATCCCAATTGTGGATTCCCATGGTACAAAATAATAATAATAATAACATTTAAAGTAACTATATTTAATTTTTACTCATTTGATAGAAACTAATAATTTTGTAGAAGTTTATTTCTTTAATACAAATGTGAAAATTTGGATACAAAAGTTAGTAAATCATGAAATTAATTAATAGAACCTGAGTTTATGGTAGTAATTGAACCCTCAACTATATTTACGAAGACAAGTTTCTATTCTTGGAGAGAGTTAGTTACCAACTATTAAATTCCTAGGCAAAGGAAAGAGGAAAACATGCTTAAGAAAAATAGAAACAAGAAAAGAGAATGAAGAGCTGCTAGAGAACACCCAAGGTGGTGTAGGATCTAGAAAAACTATTGATAACTAGCACAGAGCTGTTAGGGAACATCTGAGAGGTTCTAGGCTCTGAAGCAAAACAACCAGTGAGCACGTTGAAGGTGCTAGGTTCTGCAGTAACTAACTATGTTCATTCGATTGGTGGAAACTTCAAAGATGGAAAAAGTGAGTCATAAACTCAGGATTCTGGGCAATAGGGTGGAGACCTTGTAAAATGAAAAATTTCGAGGTTCCTAAGGCCAGGTGGTGTGTGGTTGTTTTCTTTTCAATTCTAGATAGAATTCATATATGTTTTACTAGTAAACTGAACCCTTGTTTGATTATGAGTATGAATTATGTTTCCATTTATATTTAAGGCAAATAGCATAATACACTTAGTGATTATTTAAATGCATGTTTAAGAGTTACAAATAATTAACGAATCTCTGTCAAAACATTTCATTATTATCATGAAGTTATTTAATTCCTCTTAGTGGTACTTAACTTGATTATATTTAGTTATCAATGTGAATGGTAACCTTGACCCAAAAGAGAATAATTTGTATTAAAATACATAAGATGTAGACCCTTTATACAGGCAAGCACATGAGTACAGTTAGGAGCTTTGCATAAAACCCTAACTTTATACCAAGTATTTCAAAACCCTAGAGAGTAACTATTTGGTATACACGAAGTTGATATACACTTTTTGCTTGTTTTTCCTTTTTTTGACAAAAATTAATTATTTTTAGGAATAGGCTATCACAGAAACAATAACATGTAAAACTTTTATTTTATAAACAGTAAATCAGAACCGTTGAACTAGGGTTAAATAGAGAGAGATTTTTACTTTCCTTTTAATAAATTAGTTAAACATAACCGCAACTATTAAAGCCACAATATTAGCAGTAGACAGTTCGTAAACTAGATTGAAATATAAACACATCAATACCTCTAATGGAGGGTTTTAACAAAGTAACATATATACATTAAACACATCATAATTAATTTAATTATAAAAAACTGGGGAAAATCCATAAAGAAGTTTAAATAACCATTTTAATCTTCCTTAAAAACCGTAGGAAGAGAAACCCATATAGATAAAATATAGTTATGCCTCAACTATGAGATAAATACATTCTTCATTATGGAAGGGTAAAACTTAAACCAACAACTCTTCTCTTCCTAGATTATGAAGTAGGAAGGAGGAGTAAACTCCCAAATAACCAACACACAAAGACACCGACATAAAATCTTACAATATGCATCCTTCTAATCCTTGAAACTTGTTTCCATTACGGATATGATAGAGAAACAAGACAGGGGACTTATGAGAGAAATCCATGAGAGACTTTAATCTGCAACCTCCAAACCATTCGTTGTAAGAATGACTTGCAACATAATGAATCAAGGTATTAGCGTTAAATATAACTGATATCAGTATTGAAAATGTGGAAATGTCTTTTTTTATAGAGAGGAGTTATAGTTTTACCTGCAAACGTGAAACTTAAGATAAAAACCCATAACCCGCGTCAATACAAGTTGCATTATGTGTCCATAGAACTCTAAGTGATGAGACCAAACATCGAGCTCATATAATTCTTATCATAGAAAACATTGATCTGAATACTATGGCGAGGGAAATATTTGTGTGTGTAGAGTCATCACCAGAAGTAACACTATACTTTAAGTCTAGAGAAAGGAATGAAAGACATGATAGCATTTCAACTGAAAATGTAGGAGCAGGACCATGGCATGACCATGGATGCTCAGAATTGACTACATAGAGAATAATAGAGTAGAACCACACCACGATTTTAACCCTTAACTTCTTTTCTGAGAAGGTAAAGTTCTTTGAACTGGAAATCATTTACATCAGGATGATAAACACATCATGTGAATAGGCACATTACCATATTTTCAACATTAATATATATTGTAGTGTTCAACTATGGTTATGGGTTGATAACTAAAGTCACAAAACTTCCTAAGTAATCCTTTCCTCGCTAATTTATAATCCTTAGGATCATCACATAGTGGGCACCTGCAAGAGAATGAGATAGAGTTAGCACAACGGCTAAGTAAATCTCAAATCTAACTAAACTTTCATATCCATAAAAGAGTAAGTTACTTTGATAACAATCACGTCAACCTTTTTCCACACCTTGTATATAAAGAGCTGAGAGTTTAAGTCACCTTATCAATTATGATAAGTAATTATGTTAGAATTACATAAGAATCTTGGTAAAAAAAAAAATTGGTATGTTACAAATGGTATCAGAGCAAGGTTATAGTGCTTGGACCTAATGGGTCATCACATACTTACCTAGTTATATATTCATATATATATATATAATCTCTTTTAGCTTAAATGATAATTTATAGATAATATAATTTATGAGAATTAACAAAACCAATACTTATGCACACAAACCTATCAATGGACGAACCAGGATAAATTATGGAAGAATAATCAATACCTGAGGGAATGCTGGTACTAGAAGACACAAGTATCTATGTAGAACTTGAGGCAAAATGTAACATTGAGATACAATCAGAAATGCTAGAATATGTGAGAAGTTTGAAGGATGATTTAGACAGTCTTAAGCTTGATAACGTCAAACTGATGAATGCTAAATCAGAGCATGAATAAAAACATGAGTTAACTTAAAAATTTTAACAACCAATCATCACAGAAAAATAATGGACAAAACTCTTGCAACGCTAGGAAGGGAAGAAAGAAAAATACAAAAAATTACAGTAGTGAAGAAAGAACATAAAACTTTCAATTAACATCCATAGAATTAAAGAAAAATGATGAACCGAAATATAAGAAACAAATTGAAAACCTGTGGAGTTACAAGGGGAATTTAAGAAATTAAGACCTCCGATGTTTGATGGAGAATCTGAAGAAGATGTTGAAGCTTGGTTGTTAAACATAAAACCATATTTTCAAGTATACAATTACAATCATAATTGGAGAGCACACTTGGATATTTTCCAACTGAGTGGGAAGGATGCTCTATGGTTGCAGGAGACAAAAAGTGTAAATAACATACAAAGGAGTTAAGATGGAAACTTTTAAAAAAGTTGTTTAAGAGGAAATACATGTTAGAGTGATATTATGATGAAAAGGCCAAAGATTTTAAAGACTTAAAATTGGGACAACCGACTATGGAATAATTCGTAACTAAATTTATTAATTTACAACATTACGTACCATATTTGAAGGATGAAAAGAAAAAGTATATCGGTTTATTAGTTGTTTACCTTCGACTTATAAGGATAAAATTGAATTTGATATGCCCAAGACTATGGATGAAGCAATTATGAAAGCTAAACTGTGCTATCTTTTATTTAAACAAAGATATGAACTAAGTAGAACTTGGAAAAATAAAAAAAAATGAAAAGTTGGATCAACACAGGAAAGGATTTAAACTTCTCCTTTTAAGAAATGAGTAAGAATATATACAGATAACAATTATAACAGGTCAAGTTTAACTACAAACAATGGAACAAAAGGCATAAGGATTCTTAATAGTGGGTGGAATGGCAACACAACATAAATCAAATGTTGGGGTTGTAATGGGCCTCATTTATACAGAAACTTCCCTCACAATCCTAATAGAAAAATGTCGCAAGAATATTATACAACCAATTAGATAGCCATAAATGTGCCCAGAATTAATGTTTCTCTTGAAGATCGACAAGTGGATCATCAATCCACTATGCTTGAAGTAGAAGGTAAAATCCTGAAACACCAGTTTCCATTCTTATTGATTCAGGATTTAGTTTAAGTTGCATTGCACCAAGCGTGGTTGAGAAATGTAAAATTTTAAAGGAAAAGGAAAAAAATGCATGGTTGGTACAACTAGAAACAAGAGTAAAACGAAAAGTTACAGAGTTGGTGAAACATTATGAGCCGAGTTTTAATGAAATGGAAACATCAATTGACTTAAAAATACTTCCTTTAGGATCCAATGACATTCTGATTGGTATGGTTTGGATAGAATACCATAAAACGATTATCATCTGTTTACATAAAAGTTTTGATTGTATTTATGAGAAGGACAACTATAATACCATAAAAGGAATTTATAGGCACGTGTCTATACGAAAAATATTAGTTCTACAACTCAAAAAATGTATTAGGAAAGGATGCTAACTTTATGTAGTTAAAATATTGGAGAATGAATCTGAAAAGTTGAAAAGAACAGTAGACCAATTTCCTGTCCTTAAGGAATTTCAGGATGTGTTTCGTGATGAGATACTAGGAGTACCTCCTAAGAGAGATTTATAATTTACTATAGATTTAATGCCTCGATCAATACCTATATCACAAGATCCTTACCGTATGCGTATTTCAGAACTGATAGAGATAAGGATGCAACTACAGGAGTTGCTTGACAAGAAGTACATTCGACCCAGTGTGTCACCTTGGGGAGCACCAATTTTGTCTGTTAAAAATAAAGACGACATTTTTAGAATGTGTACAGATTACAAACAACTAAACAAAATGAAAATTAAAAACAAATATCCATTACCAAGAATTGATGATTTTTTTGATCAAGTGAGATGAGTTGATATTTTCTGAAAAATTGACCGCAGATGAGGTTATCATCAAGTACATGTTAAAGAATAAGACATCCATAAAACTACATTTAGTACAAGATATGGTCGTTATGAATTTGTTGGTATTCCTTTTGGAATGACTAATGCTCCTGCAACTTTTATGAGTATGCAACTTTTATGAGTATGATGAATAATGTGCTAAGCAAATTTTTGGACAAATTTGTGCTAGTATTCATCAACGATAGTTTAATATATTCAAAGAATGAGAAGGAACATGAGGAACATTTATGAATGGTTTTACAAACTCTAAGAAAACGTCATCTATATGTGAAAGTTAGTAAATGCGATTTTATAAAAAAGAAGTACAGTATTTTGGGACATATTATCTCAAAGAAAGGTGTATAAGTTGATCCTTCTAAAGTTAAGGCTATTATAGAATGGCTCGTATCGAAGGATGTACATGATATCAATTCATTCATGGGACTAAGGGTATTATCTCATATTTATGATAAATTTTCAAGAATAGCTAACCCTATAACCACCCTACAAAAGAAAAGTGTTAAATTTGTGTGGAGTGAACAATGCCAAGATAGCTTTGATAAATTGAAACACCTACTAACTACAACACCTATTTTAGGAATTTGTGATCCTAACAAAGATAATGTAGTGTATATTGATGCAAGTAAAGATGGTTTAGGAGGGGTTTTGACTCAGGATGGTCATGTGATTTGTTACAAGTCCAGAAAATTGAAGGATCACGAAACAAATTATGCTATACATGACATGGAATTGGCAGCAATCATCCATGCTTTTAAAATTTGGCGACACTATTTGGTAGAAAAGAAATTCTTGTTGTTGACAGATAATATTGGGCTAAAATACCAATTTGATAAAAAAAATTAAATGGACGCTAAGCCAGATGACTTTCATTTCTGAGCGAATATGATTTTGAAATTAGGCATATTAAAGGGAAAAAACATAGTAGCAGATGCTCTTAGTCGGCAACACCATGAATTGCATACTGTATTAATTAGTGGGTATGAGTCATAATTTAAAAATTTGTTGAAAAAAATATGAGGTAATGAATCTGAGTATAACACGTTATTGGAAAAATGTACTAACAGATCTGATTATACCGAGGATTATGCATATCACATAGATGGAGAAGGATTTATGTGTTTCAAAAACTGAATTTATGTACCCAATTAGTCAAGTATAAAACAAACAATTTTCAGGGACCTACATGATAATCCTTATGTAGGACACCCATGGTATCATACAACTTATAACAATGTTAAAAACAGATTTTTATTGGCCCAATATGAAGAGAGAAGCAACTAAATATGTAGCTAGGTGCTTTGAATTTTAACATGTTAAGATTGTTCACCAACATCGAGCTAGATTATTGCAGCCTATACCCATTCCATAATGGAAAGGGGAAACTATAACCATGGATTTTATAACTGGGCTGCCTAAAACAAGAAACCATAACGAATCCATCATGGTTGTGGTAGATAAATTAAACAAAGAAACACATTTTATACCTGTAAAATCGAATTATAAATATATAAACATTGCTGACATATTTATGAGAAAAATTTCAGACTTCATGGGATACCAAAAACAATCATTATTGATCGAGATGCACAATTTACTTCAAATTTATGGACATCATTATTTACAGGTATGGACACAAAGTTGAGTTTTAGTACAATATATCATCCTCAAACAGACAATCAAACATAGCGGGGAAACCAAATATTAGAAGATATGTTAAGGATGTACGTAATGAATCAACCGGGTAAGTGAGAAGACTATATTCATTTAGTTGAATTTGCATACAATAACAGTTATAAAGCTTCCCTCAAAAAGAGACCCTTTGAAGTATTGTATGGAAGACGGTGTAAAGTACCCTTGAGTTGGGGTATTCTTGAAGATAGAATAGATTTAGGACCATACATGTTAGCAAATATGGAAACAATGGTATGAAAAATAAAATAGAACTTAAAGGCTACAAGTGATAGACAAAAAATTTACACCGACAGAAAGAGAACAACTAAAGAATACAACGTAGGAGAACATGTGTTCCTAAGAATCAAACCAAGAAAAAGTACTTTAAGAGTAGGATTATGTGCCAAACTTGCACCCAGATATGTAGGACCTTTTGAAGTATTGGCTAGAGTGGGGTTGGTAGCTTATCAATTGGCTTTACCTCCACACATAAGAACTCATGATTTTTTTCATGTTTCTTTATTAAAAAAATATATTGTTGATAAGACTCATATTATTGACTGGAATAATGAACACGTGGAATCAGAGGGCGATTTTCACGCGGAACCAATGCACATTCTTGATAAGAGAGAGGTGGTGCTTCGGAAGCAAACCATCATGCAAGTTAAAGTTCAATGGGTGCATTATGCTCCAAATGAAGCTACTTGGAAAAGAGAGGATGTTATGAGAGAGACTTATCCTTTTTTATTTCAAGATTGTGATAAAATTGAATAGTCACCGAGGATGGTGAAAAAGTTTTAGGAGGGGAGGATTGTAATACCCCTCGTAACATTTAAAGTAACTATATTTATTTTTACTCATGTGATAAAAAATAATAATTTTGTAGAAGTTTGTTTCCTTAATACGAATGTGAAAATATGGATACGGAAGTTAGACATCCATGCAGTTAAGTTAATTGACAGAACTTGAGTTTATGGTAGTAATTGATGACCCTCATCTATCTTTATGAAGACAAGTGGCCAGTCTTGGAGAGAGTTACTTACCAACTATTAAAGTCATAGGTAAAGGAAAGAGGAAAGCATGCTTAAGAAAAAGACGAACGAGAAAAGAGAATGGAGAGATGCCAGAGAACACCTAGGGTGGTGTAGGCTCTAGGAAAACTATTGAGAACTAGCATAGAGCTTCCTGTGAAAATATGAGAGGTGCCAAGATATGAAGTAGAACCGCCAGCTATGAGCACATTGAAGGTGCTAGGTTCTGCAATAACTAACTCTGTTCATTATACTGGTGGCAACTTGAAAGCTGGAAAAAGTGAGTCATAAACTCAAGATTTTGGAAAAGAGGGTAGAGACCTTGTAGACTAATTTTTTTTGAGGTTCCTAAGGTCGGGTGGTGCATGGTTGTTTGCTTCTCAATTCTAGACATGATTTAGATCTTTTTTACTAGTAAACCAAACTCTTGTTTGATTATGAGTATGAATTATGTTTCCATTTATATATAATGAAAATAGCATAATACACTAAGCGATTCTCTTTAAATGTGTGGATAAGAGTTACCAAGTATTAACAAATCTATGTCAAAACATTTCTTTATTATCATTAAGTTATTTAATGCCTCCTAGTGGTACTAAAATTGATTATATTTAGTCATCAATGTGTAGGGTAACCTTGACCCAAAAGTGAATAATTTGTATTAGAATACATAAGATGTAGAAGCTTTACACAAGCAAGCACATGATTACAGTTAGGAGATTTGCATAAAACCCTGACTTTATACCAAGTAGTTCAAAGCCCTAGAGAGTAACTATTAACAATTATTTTCAGGAATAGGATACCGCAAAAACAATAACATGTAAAACTTTTATTTATAATCATTAAATTGGAACCGTTGAACTAGGGTTAAGGAGAGAGAGAGTTTTCATTTTCTTTTAATAAATTATTTGAACAAACTACAACTATTAAAGGCACAATATTATCAGTGGATAGGCCGTAAAATAAATTGAAATATAAACACATTTAGTACCTCGAGTAGAGGGTTTTAACACAGTAACATATATACATTAAACACAGAGTTAATTTAAGTATAAAAAACTAGGGAAAATCCACAAAGAAGTTTAAATAACCATTTTAATATTCTTTAAAAATTATAGGAAGAGAAATCCTAATAGATAAAATTAATTATGCTGCTTTAAGATAAATACATTTTTCATTATGGAAGGCCACCCAGAGTAATTTTTAGGATTGTTCTGGATTGAAAAAACATGTTTATAGATTGGTAGGCTAATATTAAATATGAAACATAAAATTAACACTGAAATGTATAAATTTTGGCGAATATTATGATAAAAAAAATATTTTATGTAAATATAGGCTAATAAACACCAAATAATGAATTTATTTTTTGAAAAAAAACCAAAAAAATAGCCCATTGACTAAATTTCACCACTAAAAATTAGTGTGACGCTGAAAGGTAAAAACTTAAACCAACAACTCTTCTCTTCTTACATTACGAGTCTTCCTACGTTACGAAGTAGGATGGCCAAGTAAAATCCCAAATAACAAACACACAAAGACACCGACTTAAAATATTACAACCTCCTCCTCTCCAATCCTCAAAACTTGTTTCCATTACGGATACGACAGAGAAGCAAGACATGGGACTTACATGAGAAATCCACGAAGAGTCTTTAATCTGCAACCTCCAAACCATTCGCTGTAAGAATGACGTGCAACATAATAAATCAAGTTATTAGCGTTAAATATAAATGATATTAGTTTTGGAAATGTAGAAATGTATTTATTTATAGAGATGAGTTATAGTTTTACCTGCAAGCATGAAACTTAAAACAAAGACCCATAACCCCCGTCAATACAAGTTGAATTATGTGTCCACAGAACTGTAAGTGCTGAGACCAAACGCTGAGCTCATAGAATTATTTCCATAGCAAACATTGAGATGAATACTGTGGCGAGGGAAATATTTGCATGCGCAGAGTCATCACCAGAAGTAACACTAAACTTCAAGTTAGAAGAAAGGAATGGAGTTGGAAAATACAACAAAAAAGGAATGAAATCCATGATAGTATTTCAACTGAAAACGTAGGAGCAGGACCATGGCACGACCATGGATTCTCAGAAATGACTACACACAAAATATCATAGAAGAACTACCCCACGAGTTTAACCCTTGAATTCATTTCTGAGAAGGTAAATTGTTGCCAGCTAGAAAGCATTTACATCGGGATGCTAAACACATCATGTGAATTGGCACATTACCATATTATCAACGTTAATGTATATTGTAGTTTTCAACTATGTTTATGGGTTGATAACTAAAGTCACAAAACCTCCAAAGTAATCTTTTCTTCGCTGAGTTATAATCCTTAGGATCATCACATAGTGGGCACCTGCAAGCGATTTTTGCTTCTCTATTAAAAAAAGATTGTTGCTTTCCCCAAGCATGTTAACATCTATACTTAACACTGGTTTGTTTATGCAACATGTCTCCTACGAGATGATTTGGGATTTGCAAGCAAAAGACTCTCATGTTTTGCGTAAGTCCCTTGTCTTGATTCTCTGTCATATTCACAATGGAAACCATTTTTGAAGATTGGAGAAAGCATGCATATTTCATTCCGCCAGTGTCTCTGCGTGTTGACTGTTTTGGGATTTTACTTCTCCTTCTTGCTTCGTATGCTAGAAAGAGAAGAGTTATTGGTTTAAGGCAGTTTCCCTTTTCATAAAGAGAAATGTATTTATCCCAGAATTGTTGTGTCGATAAGTTTTACTTATAAGGACTCGTTCCCAACAGTTTACAAGGGAAACAAGATGATTATCTAAACTTCTTTGTGGATTTTGTTTAGTTTTTAATACTTAAAATGCTTCTGGTATATTAATATTTTCCTATGATATAAAACCCTCCAGTGCAGACGTTGAATGTATGTATTGTTCAATTTGATCTACGACCTGTCTACTGTTAATGTTAAAGTTATTTCTTAACCCTAATAATTTCAATTCTATTTAATAGTTTGCTAAAATGGAGAGGAGACTCCTAGCTCTAAGTTTTCTGATTTACCGAATATAAAATTTAGCTTAAAAATATACTTGCTATTATCCGTCTGATAGCTTCTTCCTGAAATAATTATTCTGTTACTCTTTAGGGTTTTTTCACTACTCCATGTAAAACTTAGTAGAGTTCCTATCCAATAAATCACGTGCTTGATCAAGGGTTACTAGGAATAGATATAAATAATTTAAATAAAGCTAAGAGGCATTAAATAAATTCAGTATAAAAATAGAGATTTCTGTATTTGGTCAGAGATTTGTTTATACTATGTAACTATTATCTATATATTAAAAATATTATTCAACATATTATCCTCTTTGCACTAAATATACTACACGAAAACATAATTCATAATCATCATTAAACAAGGGTTTATATTACTAAAGAAACATGCATGAGTTCTTCCTCGAACTGGAAAGTAAAAAACCACGCACGACCCGACACTTTAGGAACCTAGAAACTTTTCAATCTACTAGGTCTCCACCCACTTTTCCAGAATCTAAGTTTATGGCACACTTTTTTAACTTTCAAGTCACCACCAGTCTAAAGAACATAGTAAATTACTGCAAAACCTAGTACCTTCGATGTGCTCACTGACGGTTCTACTTCAACTTCAGATCCTGGCACCTCTCAGATGTTCACTCGAAGTTGTGCGTTATTTCTTATCAGTTTTCCTAGAGCCTACACCACACTGGGTGTTTTTTGGAAGCTCCCCATTCTATTTTCTTGTTTCTATCTTACTTAAGCATGCTTTCGTTTCCTTTTTCCTATGACTTTAATAGTGCTGGAGTCATTATCCAACCCACACATCTTTATTTGGTCAATTTGGCCTAATTACCCACTTATCCTAAGTATTTAATCGAATTACTGACATCGGCATCAGCGCACCAGCACACTCCTGACATCAACATTAGCACACCAGCGCTCTCCTTCAATCAAGGAGGCCAACTAAGCCTTCTTCTTAAATCAGGGAGGCTAACTCGGCTTTCTCCTTCAATAAGGGAGCAAATATGGGGTGATCTGCTTGTCATAAGTGCACCAATTGGTTAACTGAATGTTGTTTCACCTAACAATCAGTTAAGCTAAGTTGGAAAAGCGCCTTCCTCATATCTTTGTCTATTTTGGGATGATTTGAGTTAATTGGAGTGATTTAAAGCGCCTCCAACAACTTTTGGTGGCTCAGTTGAGTTCACTTCACTTCATCGAAGCTGACTTGAGTTAGATATGCGCACCCACATGCTGATTAACATGCAGTTGAGTTCTATTCAGTTAGACTCAGTCACTACTTCCTCAGATTTTCGTTAGGGCTCAGTTAGAGT
The DNA here is from genome assembly GCA_001517045.1 of Pseudotsuga menziesii. Lineage (NCBI taxonomy): Eukaryota > Viridiplantae > Streptophyta > Pinopsida > Pinales > Pinaceae > Pseudotsuga > Pseudotsuga menziesii. Next base: position 216,363 of record LPNX010858782.1, on the reverse strand, counting down.
CAATTATGGTTGTGATTAGTGGTTAACTGATGTGTTTAGTGTGGCTAACTAACAACTAATCCACTATCATGTTTCTAATTTGAATGAACTCCTTAGGATTTGAATTTTCTTTCTATTCATGCAAGTGTATGACATTGCATCTCTATATTTTTTTTATTATTGAAAACATTCTTACAATTGCAACTCCTAATTGCAGTGTGTGTCATGTCAAATTTCTTGTGCAATTAATTCTGAATCTTTGTGAGTTGTTCCTTGGCCCCAAGATTACTGTGACTCAATTTTCACATGGTATCAGAGCCACGACGGGACAAGGATATTCTTCTTGAACATATTCCTTGATTGATCCATGATGCATTTTGAGCAAAAATCTCAAAAATTCTAGCACTGCACCAAAAGCCAAAGGTTTACCACATAAGTCCTAAGCAAAGGAATTGTTGATCAAGCTTGCTTGATTAGATAAGCTGGGTGTGATGAAAACCTGAAAAGTGCAGGCTATTCGACCTTACAGTGCCCTTTTTTGTGTTTTTGCAGGTTTTTTGGAAGACTTCTACTGCATTCGCTACAACAGAAAAATGGATTCTACCATGGATCTTCTTACTCCTTCCAGTTACCACCAATGGAAGGGAGACATGGAGATTCAATTGCGTGCCAAGGGAATCTACAGATTCACAATGGACATTGAAATAGAGCCAAACCATGTTGTGGACAAAGCAAGATCCTTGAACAAGATGGATGAATTTTTTGGGTTTCTATGCCTATCGATTTCCAAAGATCTTCATTTCCATGTCACTGGATTGAAGAATCCGAAGGAAATTTGGGATAAACTTGCAGATCTCTTTGATAAGCAAGATGACATGAGGATTTATTGGCTAGAGAATGAGTTGATTTCTCTTCACATAAGCAATTTTGAAACTCTCAATGAATTATTCACCAAATTCAAGCACCTAGTGCTCCAGTTGAAGCAGTGTGATGTGGAGAAAGAGCATGATCAACTCATTCTCTCCATTCTTTCCAAACTTGGATTGTATTACTTAGTATTTGTTTCCACATTCCATACCGGGAAGCTAACAGCCCTGAATTGGAAAATGCCTTCTCTCAATGCCTTCATTGAGTCCCTCACAAACGAGCATGACAAGGTTGTGCAAATGGTGATCTTTAGATCCTCAAAAGATCAAGCAGTGTTTTCTTCGGGGCCCAAAGATACGAAGGGTAAAGGAAAGAATAAGAATCAAAAGACCAAGTTTGATGCTCAAAATCCAAAAGAGAAGAACCAACAACAAGAAGATCCTTCCGACTCAAAGAAGCACAAGAACAAAGGAAACCAAGGAAAAGAAAAAGTCAAGTGCTCCTATTGCGGGAAGGGATTCCACCTTGAACATGCCTGCATGAAGAAAAATCTTGATGAAATGACTCTTCTCCTTGAGAGGAACAATATCAATCTTCCAAAGAGTGGTTGGAAGAGAGATAATCATGATTGGGAAATCCAGCAAGAAAGAGGACATGTCCTCAAGACATCTGTTTCGAAGTCGAAATCTCTCCTCATAGACTCTGGAGCTTTGAACCATATGATGGAAAGCAAAGAATCGCTCTCATCTCTAGACACTGAAAAAATAATTCCCATCCACATGGGAGATGATTCTTAGATCATTTCGAAAGGAAAAGGTACTGTAAAACTTGAACATGGAAACTTTTTTGATGTTATGTATGTACGCTCCTTGGCCTCCAATCTATTGAGTGTATATCAAATTAGACACAACAGAGTGCCCAAGAGAGTTACTTTCATCTTGAATGATGTTGAGATCACATGGATTGCATCCAGGAAACTTGTTACAATAGGAATACCAAACCATCATGCTAAGGCCTATGAGTTTTCCAAGTTTGTGGCGGAGGCAAAGCCCAACACTCTTCTGAATCATGGGAATTAGGTCAGTAGTCTATGTCATGAGAGATTTGGTCATTTTAACTTCAAATAATTTGCAAAAACTTCAAAAACATTCCATGTTTGAAGGCCTCCCAACCATCAAAAATTCCAGTGGAATTTGCAAAGGTTGCATTGTCGGCAAACACCCTGAGCACAAGTTTGATCGGGGAAAGGAAATTCGTGCAAAAAGTATTTTGGGGCTGATTAATTCTGATATTAGTGGACCCATTCCTACAACATACATGAGTGGTTCACAGTATGTACTCACCTTCATTGATGATTTCTCTAGATACACTTGGGTTTTCTTCCTAAAGAAAAAATATGAAGTTTTGGAAAGATTCACTGAGTTCAAAGCATCTGTTGAGAATGCCTCTGGGGGGAAGATAAAGTCTCTCAGATATGATAATGGAGGAGAGTATATCAAGTTTGAATTTCTGCAAATGTGCTGACAGTCGGATCCAAATCCAACACTCCATTCCCTACACACCCCAGCAAAATGGTGTAGCGGAAAGGAAAAACCGGGCCCTCAAAGAGATGACTACCTGCATGTTGGAAGCCAATAATCACAACATTTTAGCCAATAATCACAACATTTTAGATTCTACTTTGTTGCTGTACTTTACCAGTTACGGCGCAGCCTTTGTGTACTTCATTCTCTATCTCCTCCAATCGTTTCGACGAAGACCCACATGCTTTCCATATTATCTCTTCGTCTATATAATCCTCATCAGCAGTCTGGTATGCTGCTAATATTTTTTCGGCAGTACCTGCAGCTTCGAATCTAGCTTCCAGTTTCTAAAATGATAGCGATTAACAGAAACCATCGGCATCAAAAGCAGTAGTTCAATATAGCTGAAAAATGTGCAATCAATTGCTTCAAATATCACCCAACAAAGGTGCTATAAATTGTCTCACTCGTTTTCTGGGGAGCATTGGGCAAAACCCATCGTCTAAACTTGATGGCGGGATTTCTCCAAGAAAATGCGCTCTCAGATTGTGATGGCCTGGTTTAAAGGCATAACAACAAATTCATAATGACCATATCTCATTCGAAATGTAGTTTTGTGGATGTCTTCTTGCTTAACCTGCACCTTATGATAACCTAATATAAGGTCAATTTTTGAGAAAATATTAGCCCCCTTGACTTGATCAAACAAATCATCAATTCTCGGTAATGGATATTTGTATTTAATTTCCATTTTGTTTAGTTGTCTATAATCTATACACATTCTAAAAGTGTTGTCTTTCTTTTTAATAAACAAAACTAGTGCTCCCCATGGTGACACACTGGGTCAAATGTATTTCTTGTCAAGTAACTCCTGTAGTTGCACCCTTAACTCTGTGAGTTTTGGAATACTCATATGGTAAGGAGCTCATGATATAGGTGCAGATCCAGGCACTAAATCTATAGTAAAGTATAAATATCTCTTAGGAGGTAGTCCTGGTATCTCATCAAGAAACACATCTTGAAACTCCTTAAGGATAGGAATTTTATTTATTGTTGTTTTCAACTTCTCACATTCATTTTCCACTATTTTGATTGCATAAAGTTGGCATCCTTTCCTAACACACATTTTGAGTTGTATAGCTGAAATTTGTCGTATGGACACATGCCCGTAAATTCTTTTTATGGTATGATAATTGTCATTCTCATCAATACAATCAAAACTTTTATGTAGGAAATTGATAATGGTCTTATGATATTCCATCCAATCCATACCAATCAGAATATCTTAGGATCCTAAAGGAAGTATGTTTAGGTTAACTGTTGTATCCATTTCATTAAAACTCAACTCACATCCTCTTACCATCTCTGTAAATTTTTTTTTTACTTTTGTTGCTAACTGTACCAACCATGCATTTTGTTTCTTTTCCTTTATAAGTTTACATTTGGGCTGATGTACAATCATGGACTCCTTTAAACACACTTTAGATGCCACATAATACTGAAAAAACCTGTAACCTCTGACTTTAGGTGACAATTAGGGGTATTTCCCTAACGTATTTGAAGATGAAAAAAAAAGAAAAAGATAGGTAATTGAATCAGATTTCATAATATATAACATTTATGTAGAAAAATGTGTGTAAATGATTATAAAATTAGTTTCGTTAAATTGGGTTTTCAAATTTTCAGCGCATCATAACATATATGTTTGTGCGGGTGTAACACTATATGAGGTAAATGATGTCAATTTTGGATAAAATCTTGCAGACATATAAAGGACATATGGGCCTAGTGCAACACTATTTATTCAGATTTTTTCATGAATTATTATTATTATTATTAATTATTGAAGTCAGAAAAGCTTGAAATGAAAACGTTGTGTGCGGGTGCAACACTTTAGGGGCTAAAATTAATGAAATCCTTGATTTCTATATAAAAGATTGTAGAGATCGCTCTCTTCTAGTGCACCATATCGTTTTCTTGGGAAATGGTGAAGGCAATCAAAAGTTATATAAAAAACAATTGATGTATCTATTTTCGAAAACTGACGTGTGTCATATAGAAAAATAATAATAAATAAATAAAACATACATTTTAAGGAAAAAATTACATATTCAGAATCATAAGATCGTACTATACAATATTCTAAATTTTCATAAAAAATATTGTGTTTGTCATAGCAAAACATGCCATTGAAACTGAGCATATTCATAGAGTTCTAAAAGACAGGCAATAGCCCTGGTTTATTTGTCCTAGCCAATAGGTTCGGTAGTACGAAGCTATTTTCGAACATAATGCCAAGCCTTGTTCCCACCGAGTTTTTAAATTTTAAAAACAAGCATATGCGTTTTAGCATTATTCATATCGCATATGCACTTTGCTTTAGTAGCTTGGTACGAGAGTAAAAGCGAGTTTACCAAGTTAGTGGATAGGCTTTGGGAGAAACCCCATCTAAAAAGAAGAGATCATGGTAATTATTGCCCCCTCCAATGTGGTTTAGTGTGTCAAAAGGACGACGGTTAGTCTAAAATTTGTGAATGGTTGTCGATAATGAGGTCAGATTATTGGAGGTTCAAGGCGCTTATTCATGGTGCTTAAGACATAGAAGCTACTTTTTAGACTTAATGATTGAGTTTTATTGCCTAACCTTTCTCTAAGGCTCGAACTCATATCTAGCTCTAAAATATTCCTAATGGTACCAACACATCCACTATGAGGATAAGGATTGAGAGATCATTTATGTTGTTTTCAAGCATTATTTTGTCTGTGGACACACAAAAGAATCTTTTAGGGCCTAAGGCCAAGGTGTCATCTATCGACTATGTTGAGGCTCCATGATCTATACATTGTGCTCTAGAACTCATAATCATACTAATATTACCACTTGGAGGCCAAATATCTTCTTAAGACATGATTTTTTTTGTTCAAGGCATCATTCTTGGGTCAAGATTCGTATAACATTCATTTAGGGCCTATGGCTTAGGGTTTCTCCCACAACTAAGTCCGGGACCTTGATATCCATACATAATGCTCAAAAAATCCTATTATTTCTAATTACCCCACATGGAGGCTGCGGATATGCTCATGAGGTCATGTATGGTGAATCAAATTTCATTCTTAAAACTATATTCTAAGAAATTTTCTTTATGGTACAAGGCCTAGGTTTCCTACCTTAACAATGTCCAAGACCCATGGATTCATATCTACTATCCAAAGCCTTCTAACAGAATCCATGTCACCACTCGAAGGAAAGGGTAACTTCAAAAGGGTCATGGTTGGTCATTTGAGGTGTTTTTCATGGTCATGGATTCCTAGAATATTTTTTTAAAGTCCAATCCCCATGGTTACTCCCCCAACAATGTCGAAGTCCTCATGACCCATACCTAGTGCTTGTAAGTCATGTGAGGTGATTCGAGGTATCATTTTAGGCCTTGAATGGATATAATATTCCTTTATGGACTAAAGATTGGGTTTACTCTGTCAACCATGTGTAACACCTTGAGAATCATGTCTACTATTTAAAACCTCTCGATGGCATGATTATGCCCAGTTTTTGGGTAAGGATACCATCAATAGGTCCTCTATGGTAGTTTGAAGTGTCCTTATTGACCTTCAATGACTAAGGGATTCATTTAGGGCCCAAGGCTTGGGTTTCCTCCCAATGCCATGCATATGGCCCTGAGACCCATAACTACTGTAAATAAAATCCCGATTTCTCGCATATACCTAATCTAAGGAAAAAGACCCCCTAGAGAGGTGATGTGTGGTGGCTTGATACATTATCCTTTCAAGTGGATCCCTAGAAACTTCCTTTAGTGTCTACGACCTGGGTTTCCTGATCGCTCAACCATGTCAAGGCTCTCTAAACCCATCCTTAGTGATTAAAACAACCTAATGGTGTCAATTCCCACACATAAAGCTAAGAATGACCTCAAGAGGTAACATATGGTGGTTTAAGGTGTTATTGGTGGTCCTATATGTCTAGAAGCTTCATTTAGGTCCTAAAGTAGAGGTTTCATCCCTTGAGAATTTCTAAGACCCCAAGGCACTCCCTCCGACTTATATTTATTCCTCTCCCACCA
>LPNX010858782.1:196482-209834 GCA_001517045.1 Pseudotsuga menziesii | reverse complement strand
ATATGTCCCCTACCCATCCCTCCCTCCCATGATTCCCTCTACACCTTCCTCTCCCTCCTTTGACTCCCCCCCCTCTTAACCAATGTAATGTTGGGCCATGACCCACCCCATAGACCGTCTGGATGGAATATTGGGAGTCTAAATGGTATTTTAATGGGATAAGGGTGCCATTATAGGGTTTTGGTTGGGAGGGATGGGTCTCTGGACATTGACTATAGTCATGGAAGAGAAGACAATAAGTCCTTAAATCAACACACAGGCCTTATATATGGAATATTTGGCTTTTAGTGGGATATGGGTGTCATTATGAGGTTTTATGCACTAAGGATGGGTCTCAGGGTCTTAACCATGGTAATGGGACAAAAGTGTAACATAAACAAGTATTAAACCACTACACATGCCCTTTAAAGGGGATATTTAGCCTTAATATGGGATATATGTGCCATTAGACTATTTTATGCATTGAAGATTGTTCTCGAGGCATTGACCATGGTCATATAGGAACCATTATGAATATTTCCAGACAAGAGATAGCTTTGAAGACACTACCATGGTCCAAAGATAAATCCAATCTTCTACGGATTAAAGGATGTTTTTATGGTTCATGGACAAATCACAAGGTCCCAGACTACGACAAGCCCTATAAATGGAGTCTAAATGGGATAAGGGTGTCATTATAAGGTTTGGGACTTTGAGAAATGTCATGGAAGAAAAGGTAGGGTCTTAGGACCTAAATGAATCTTTTATGGCTCATGAGCTATAAATGAGTCCTTTAATTACTACTCATGCCTTCTAGATGGGATATTTGGCTTCTAGGTTGGGTATGGGTTCCATTATGAGGTTATGTGCACTGAGGATAGGTTTGGAGGTCTTAACCATGGGTATGGGTTCCATTATAAGGTTATCAAGTTTAAATATTTGATATGCACTAAATCACATATGCAATATATCACATATGTGATTTAGTGATCACGTAATACAAATTGCCCATGAAGTAGAAAACAGTGTGTGGATATCAAAACAAGGATGCATTATATTGCATATGTGATCTAATACAAACTCCCCGTTAAGTAGAAAATTGCGATAAAACAAGGATGCATTATATCGCATATGCGATATGTGTTTTATAAAAAATGTTGGGTTGCGGGCTGTGGGCAAGGTTTACTGTAGAACAAGACAGAATTCTTCTGAACCTACGCACAAAGAACTGTTGAACTTACAATTTAATCATTTCTTACAAAAGTCCATAGGTTTTGTACAAGTTTGGGTAGATTTGAATGGGGAATGTATGTAATAGAGGTAGGAAGTCTGCGAGGAAGGTTCTTACAACAGAAGAAGCTGAAAATAAAAAAGAAAAGAAGAGGGAAGATTCAAGAAATCGTCAACATTCATTGGATGAGAAAACACTTCCCATTCCCACTCAACAGATACCTGACGTAGAGGTGGAGGAAGATAATGCAATGTTAAAGGAAGCTGGTTATAGGGGAGATGATATTCTTGGTCCATTATTAAGCGTACAATCTTGTGAAGAGTTCTATCATTATGTTCCTCACGATGCAAATGTGACTCCACAATAATCATGGCAGGTGGTTCAATCTCCCAATCGAAGTTGTCAGCCTATAGTGGACGTAAACGTCACTCCATCATTTCAAATGACAAGAAATATCGCATCAAAACGAAAGAGAACTCCTAAGCACATACAAGTGGATGAGAGAGAATTGACTTCCATGGAAGGTAAGGTGGATAAATGCACTATCATTTGTCATTGTTCTCAAATCATGAAACAATATTTTGATAAAAAATATGAAGCCGGTAAATGCCAAGTGTTTTTAGCTTTGCTTAAATCTAGAAATATGGAAACTGTTAGAAGAAAGTTAGGCATAAGAACATTGAAGAATATCGAATCAAGTAATCACATTGTTAAATATCTTAATGCTGCATTCACATCGATTGGTAAAAAAACTCGTTCACAGGATTGTAATGTGGCTCGCCACGTATTGGCTAAATCAATTGTATGTAGATCCACAAGACAATGTCGTTTACTTAAATGCACTAAAAAATTGTGCATTTACATCCAAAGACACTTAAAAAATATTCAGTAAGAAGAGACAACCTTGATGTACAGGGACAAATGGAAACATTATGGGAATTTAGAGGCAGGTTTCCCCGCAAAGACATGAAGTTAGTCAAAGCAGTGAAGGGAGTAGTGCACACTTTTTGGCACGATAACACCAGGCCTTCTTCTAACACAAAGGATGTGTTAAAACACTGTAGGGGTTCTATGAACAATGAACCTCATATTAAACATTATCTTGACATGAAACAAAATCAATTGTTCAAGATGTTTAAAGTTTCCCATGTAGAGCTAAGGCTCGGGCAAAGATCTTTTGCAAAATTCAAGCCTTGGTATGTTAGAATCAATACCATCTAGAACACTTGTTGTTGTAGGTACCACATAGAGTTTGATCTATATTATCATATATTTGCACATATACGTCGTTTTTTTCATCCTAACCATGTGCATGAATGCTCAAGTACAGTAACACCAATGTCATCTAGAGATTTCATCCACAGCATAATGTGTCCGAGACAAGATGGGAATACACATTACTTAAAACAATGTGTAGAGGGTTCTTGCAACAATTGTGGCGGGCCATAATTATGGTTTGATTGCACCCATGAGAGTGAATATCAAGCATTCGGGAATGAAATTGTCGAGAAGCAGAACTATCAGTATGAGAGATATCAGCTACATGATGGGAAAGAAAGCAGGAAGATTAAATTGGTGACTTCACAGGTGACAATGTACACGAATAATATTCATTTAACTGAGTGTACATTGTTTATGTTGTTTTATAACATTGTTAAATATTGACATATTAATATTCATGTAAATATTTTTATGTTGTTTTATAACACTTTTTTATTTTTTTACACCAGGTGCAAGTATGTGATTTTATTTCAGAGTTTCGTGGAAAGATCCAACAATACATTTAACATGTAGATATGGCATGATGGCAAGATGAGCAATTCAGAATATGCCAGGACACCTTCCCTCTCAGAACAATACTTTCAATGGTTGAAGTTGCAAAAAATTACACCCTACAACCACAAAATGAAATACAAAGTCAATACTATCTCAGAGGAGGTGAGCATAATGGTCCATATCATGTATCAACATGGGCTAGATAACAATGAAGAGAAATGTGTGATCCTGAAAGAAAGTCAGTTCTACATAAGTGACGACCAGACCCATTACATCCATTATGTGCAACATTGCTTTAAATTATTCTATGCTCATGTGATAGCTATGGATATACCATTTTATCGTCAATTGGTTTGGTCAGATGGTTGTGCTGGACATTTCAAGAATGCACATGTATTTCAATGGTTTTGTTTGTTGTACATAAAATACAAGGTGCCACATATATGGAACTACTTTGAAACCGGTCATGGAAAAGGAGAGCATGATGGTGCTGGTGCATGCATAAAAAAATCCCTTTGAAGGGAAGAGATGAAGTTTACAGGTGCTCGCCTTCGATACACTGGATCTATACTGAAATGGTGTGCATCTACCAAGGGAGAACAAGCAATAAGGAAACACCTAGTGCAGAGAATATTCTAGGAGGTGAAAAATGTTGATCGATCCCAAACACATCGGGTGAACACAATGCATGGAACTCGACAGTTTCATTCAATTAGAAGCTTAGACAACTCGAACCTACAAATTTGGACAAGATTGAAGGCTTTCTTTTGCAGTTCGTGTAGCATCAATGAATGGGATGATTGCGAGTATACAGATACAGTTGATTCATGGGATCGAGTGACACTTGGCATTGATTTCAAGGGGGTTAATGAAATAAACCATTTGGAAGATGACCAGACACATATTTCTATAGACTATGATCACATATCGGATCTCATACAAGCAGGTAAAAAAATTAAATTAGTAATACCTAAATTAGAAATTTAATTTATGTTACATGCAAGATCTTATTTAAAAAATGTATTGTTAACTTGACTTATTTCCTTTCATAGGTCAGATATATGCAGTGGTTGCCCTAAAAAATAATGAATGGGGTTCTGACTATTGGTTGGCACGTTGCTTAGAGGGGAAACAAACCATTCTCAAACCTGTTACAGATGATGAAAATATTGAATTCGCAACTGGATCGATGGTTATATAAGTGGATTACTTGACACTAGAATCACGATAGAAAAGGAAGGGTGGGTATGCATATCGGGATTATAGACCATGAGCTATTGTATACCACTTCACCAACCTGGTAGTTGGTATAAACATCAAGTTGTGCACACTTTCAAACAAAAATAGGTCACATGCTACCTCATATAGAGCACGGAAGATTGATGGACACCATCGACAACAGAGATGATCCATATGGCCTACTCAAGTGAGTGCATTATCAAGTGTTACCATATTGTCCAGTATGGATAGATTGTCAGGTGCATTGTTTAAACTTTAAAGTGTGTGCTGAAGCTCAATTTCAATTATTTAGCCTTAGTTTATTCCCAATGTAATAAACCTGTGATTGACAGATACCATTCACAGACATAATGCTATTCAGAGGATACTGGACACTATAAACATGATCCTACAACCTCAAGTGAGTTATCTATAAATAATGTTTGCACATTTTCATTGGGTTCTATTTATTTTCTTATGAGAGTACTAATGTTTAGCCTTTCATGTGCCTAGGATACAAACACGATCTATGGCACATTGGAGGCACCAATAACGACTCGGTGTCTTTAGACACCAACAAGTAGAAATAAAAAAATAACATGCTCTCAAGTTGTTGCAATTTACTTTTTTTGATGTTTTTTTATATTAATGTACATTTAATTACATTGCTAGGTCAACTCTTACAACTCTTGCATTGGTGGGTCAACTCTACAAAACCCTCGACCGTGCTTGTGTTGGTAGGGTTCCCATATTGGCCTTGCCCATGTAGACTTGTAGGAGCCAACGTCATGCAATTTTGCTGCTCCGTTTGTTTTTCACTCCTGGACCGAAAGTCACCAAGTGTCCCTAAATGAAATTTTCATGCCACTTTCAATTGAACATAACTCAAAAACTGGAGGTCTGATCAAAGAATTGTCGACTCTGTTTGTCTCCTAGCATGCGATTACCTCTAGGTGGCCCTCTCGTGTTTTCATGGTCCAGTGACTTCATTGTGCATTGATTTCATAAACTAGGGTTTTGATCAATTTCCTTCAATGCAACTCTTGCATTGGTGGGTCAACTATGCAAAACCCTTGACCATTTTTATGTTGGTAGGGTTCCCATATCAGCCTTTCCCATACAGACTTGCAGGATCCAATGTCATGCAATTTTGCTGATCCGTTTGGTTTTTCACTCCCGAACTGAAAGTCACCAAGTGTCCCTGAGTGGTATTTTCATGTGAATTTCAACTCGACATAACTTGGAAACCTGAGGTCGGATCGAAGAACCGTCGACTCTATTGGTCTCTTGGCATGCAATTACCTCTGGGTGGCCCTCTCCCTTGTGTTTTCATGGCCCAGTTACTTCATTGTGCATTGATTTTGTAAACTAGAGTTTTGCTCAGTTTCCTTCAATGCAACTCTTGCATTGGTGGGTCAAATCTGTGAAACCCTCAACTGTGACTGTGTTGGTAGGGTTCCCATATCAGCCTTGCCCATACAGACTTATAGGAGCCAATGACATGCAATTTTGCTGCTCTGTTTGGTTTTTCGCTCCTGGACCGAAAGTCACCAAGTGTCCCTAAATGACATTTTCATGCAACTTTCAACTCGACATAACTCATAAACCTGAGGTTGGTTTGAAGTACCGTTGACTCCGTGGAAGTTCACATTCATGCATGACTTAGAAGTAGAAACACATGTACATGAATTACAAGTAAAACCAACTAAGGTTTCATGAATTATAAGAAATCCATGAGTATAGAGATGAGAGGCTATGCTATTTTTATTAAAGTAGAAACAAAAAGGCCATATATCCCTAGGATACACTTACAAATTGAAAACCAACTAGGGTTTCTTTAACTACAAATTGCATGCTATAACTAGGGTTCACAAGTTATGAGATGGAACTAGGGTTTTATGACCTCTTTAGGTTTAGATCATTAGATTGGTTAGAATCATTTAAGTAGAAACCAAAAGGCCATATACATAGGCTATGCACATACATGAAACACAATGAATAGGGTTGAACATGGATCACAAGTGGAACTTCACATGCATGCACTTAGAAGTAGAAACACATGTACATGAATAACAAGCAAAACCAACTAAGGTTTCATGAATTGTAAGAAATCCATGAGTATAGAGATCGGAGGCTATGTTATTTTCATTAGAGTAGAAACGAAAAGGACATATAGCCCTAGGATACACTTAAAAATTGAAAACCAACTAGGGTTTCATGAACTACAAATTGCATGTTATAACTAGGGTTCACAAGTTATGCGACGGAACTAGGGTTTCATTAACTACAAATTGCATGTTATAACTAGGGTTCACAAGTTATGCGATGGAGCTAGGGTTTCATGAACTACAAATTGCATGTTATAACTAGGGTTCACAAGTTATGCGATGGAACTAGGGTTTTATGACCTCTTTAGGTTTAGATCATTAGGTTGGTTAGTATCATTTAAGTAGAAACCAAAAGGCCATATACCTAGGCTATGCACATACATGAAACAAAATGAATAGGGAAAAATTAAGATACTTATCTGAGCAATTTAATCCCATTGTCAATTGAAATCATCAGTAAAGAGTTCATATTTTTATGTGTTTTGTAGAAAGTTTCAAGCAACATTGTATGATATTCAATTCTTATGATCTATCCTTTATGTCCAATCAATGGCACCTTCATAATAAGCAGTAAGCATTTTAATAAAATTCAGATTTTGTTGAAAAAGCAGCAATAAATAAATGATTTAAACTCAGAATTTGTTGTTTGAGGTAAAGATGGTAGGGTAAGGTTCTAGGGTAGTCTAGGATGGTTTAAGACATGACATGAGAGGGTAATGATGAGGTTCAGGTAGTTGATTTATGACGTATTATTTTCAACCAGCAAGAATTTAGGTAGTGTATGGTTAGGGTAGTATATGGTATGGTTATGATGTTAGTATGGTATGGTATGGTATGATGTTATGATGTTAGTGGTATGTCTATGATGTTATGATGTTATGATTTTAATGTTATGATTTTATGATGTTAGTGTTATGATGTTAGTGTATGGAATTTAGGTAGTGTATGGTATGGTTGTGATGTTAAAAAGTTGATGATATCCCTACATGGGTTGTTAATTGAACCATAATCTTGGTATTTCATTAAGGATGGATTTATGAAGTTATATATCTTTCTGATTTTCATAGATACAATTCATTTGTCTTGGTCTTGTATGAAGTTTTGATTATCTTTGTAGGATGTCCTGAACAAGTTATGATGTGGTGTCTAGTGATTATCTCCCATGGTGTTGATTTAGTGATTATCTCCCATGGCTTACTTAATGGTTACTTGATCTTAGTTGGATGAGGCATACATTCTTCCTTGAAGTATTATATATGTTCAAATAGTTAGTAGGATATGTCATGATAAGGTCTATAATATCATAGTATCACATAGGTGAACCACACATTATCATTTTAATTAAACACATACTTAGTGAAATACATAGGTAAACATATCTAAAAGGCATATAATAAATATCATGTTCCAAAAATCAAGTCAACCATATATATAAATTTGAACCTTTCTTTATATTATATGTACATATAATGTTTTCAAAAATGGCATGCCATGGCCATAATAAAAAATAGTAGATAAAACTGTACATATGTGTGTATACAAACAAAATGTTACATGTATGTATCCCCCCTATACATTAATTATATTTATCCCCCCTTTCAATGCCACTGTCAGTGTCTTGTGAGAAGTCTATCTTTCTTTTCCGTCTGCTCAGTGGTGATCCCCAATGCTGAACAAGAGGGACAAATATCGATTGTGGAGATTGCAGACAAACCAAAATTTGTAAGTTAGTTTACCAACCTATAAAAATTCTATGTACATTTGTTCAAATTCCAAACCAATATAACATTTTTACTTGCTGTCCGTGAGTAAGTTATGGTGGGTCATGGTGTAAGTGATGGTGCCTCGCTAGCAGCGACCCCGATTGGGTGCTATTCAGGCACCACTTGCTCACTATCAATATACATAAAATAATATATATTTCAATGTCAACAAATCAATGGGTGCATCAAAAAGATACTTTCATGGACAAAGAAAACTATACTACATGGAGGGACAATGACTTTTTCAAAGAAATAGAGACATACATGGGTGAGCGAAGACCCTGATTGGGTGCTCTTAAAGCACCACTTGCTCACTATCAAGATGTATACATCAATATATATGTCAATGTTAGCATATCAATGGGGGAAACAAGGAAAAATATACTTGCATGTGTAAAAAAACCATACTACATGGAGGGACAATTGGCGAAACGTATATACAAGATAAGCAATATATAAATATACCTAGGGGTCTTGAAGAGGTGTGTAACCTGTGGGTGGAGCAACTGAGACTGGGATAAAAGGATTGTCATATGCATTAGTGAGCAAGGATGCTCAGTGGACAGCTATATCAAACATAGGCTCCTACATACATAAACATAAAGATACAAGTAGACAATTTCAAATAATTAAAAAAGTACATGTTGAATCATTAAAAGCATAATTAAAATAAAGCAAGATATACATGTACCTGGTGGGGGGTCAGTGGTGGGTCACCAACAACATCGATTTGGTGCTCTTCAAGCACCACTTCCTCACTAGAAGCCTGCATAAAGTAACATATGTGAATGCCAGATAATAAAATAAAATGAGACATGTACTACATGGATGGAAAATGGCATGTTCAAAGAAAGAGAAACATACATGTACCTGGGGGGGGAGAGGTGGGTCACCAACAACTTGGATTTGGTGCTCTTTAAGCATGACTATCTCACTAGATGCCTACATAAAGTAACATATGTCAATGTTAGCAAATACAAAGAAAACGAGACATATACTACATGGACGAACAATGATTTTTTCAAAGAAAGTGAGACATACATGTACCTGGCGGGCAGAGGTGGGTCACCAACAACATTTATTTGGTGCTCTCCAAGCGCCGATGCCCCACTAGATGCTTGCATAAAGTAACATATGTTAATGCTAGATAATACAAAGAAAATGAGACAAATACTACATGGACAAAAAATTCTTTTTTCAAATAAAGCGAAACATACATGTACCTTGGGGATGGCAGAGATGGGTCACCAATAAAAAAGGTCATTCGGCTGGCATACATATCATCCTACGTAAAAAAACATAAAGATACAATTAGAAAATTTCTAATAATTAAAAGCATGCATGTTGAATCATTAAAAGCATAATTAAAATAATATCTGTGTTTGGGAATCTTCCTCTATATGTGAGGGACTTGCGTGGGATTCCACAAACTCATTGTGCCCACCCTGCATAAAACATATATTATATCCAGATTAGGACATATTGGATGTTGAAATCTCTACTATAAATATGTAAATAACGATGACAAATTAAAAAGTAAAGTTCTTACAGCTAATGGTGAAGCACCAAAATCATATGCAACATTGACCACTGAATCAATGTCATCAACATCAACCACCGGACTATGTGAATCTAGCGTGTCATGGGACACTAGCTGTATATTTTTTCACATAAATTGTTAGATAATTAAATATAAATAAATTACGAAACAATTAAAAACTGTGATATAAAACAAAATATAATATGTAAAGAATGAGTTTTACTTACACATCGAAGTAATCCATCGTCCCAGAACTCTGAAGCAGGCCCATAGCATATGCTTGCACATGTTGTAAACGGGTGTGGAATAACACGACGCTCAGAACCCTCTACATCTCTAGTGCGATCTTTAGCTCTAGTACTGTATGGATACCTAGTAAGTGGATCCCGAGTGTACAGTGGGCCAGCCTTAGAAGTGCCAACCCATTGGCCTACATTGCCTTGGACAATAGTCCCATATTGAATCAATTTATCTGCCAAGTCGAATAAGGCCTCCTATGTATCATCAATCATAGGAACCACATGAGGATATACTTGAGGGGGTTTTGGTGTGCATGGAGGGCATGACACGTGGTTAGGATTGGTCCTATCCCCTTCCCTATCTTGGGGCATACCATGACCCACACCCTGGAACTCTAAAATATCAAAATAGTTCACATGTTTCCCCAAGATAAATTATGCATACAACTTCGTCAAGAAATAGATTGGGATGTCTCTATTCCCATGAGGGTCTTCATCGAAGACCATGCACCAACGATCCATCCAATTGGCAATCACATTTGGTTCCATGCACCAGTCTATGTAAATGCGTGGTCGACTGGTGGGTGGAACCAATTTGGTGATAGGGTCCCGGAATAATGAAAACAATTGGTCTTTGGTTATTTTTAGTTTTTTGGCGTCTTTATAGCTCAATCGAATGGAATAGTATTGCCTCATGGATTCTCTATACAAGCTAATGTTGTACAGTGCTCCCTAGGAATTGGCAATTGTGTTTGTTATGGTATCTAATATCTTGACTAATTATTGTATTAAATGACCCCCCCCTCTAAAGAATGAGCTAAGGTGCCTCAATTCACCCAAACGAGCTAGAATCTCTGAATTTCGGTCTTGTTCCCCCTCCATGTTTGGGTTTGGGTCTTGGTTATCATTGGTTTCATTTTGCACATTTTCTTCAACATTTGTGTTCTCTATTAAGATTAAAACAACAAATTCAAAATTGTTTTAATATTTCATTGTTTGATTTAATTCAATTTTTTTTATTAAATTCGTTTTAAAAATAAAATAAAAAACTATAAAATTAACAAACACATACAAAAATTGAAAGCAATTTTGAAGGAAATGACCACTTACCTTCCATTGTATCCAACTTGTGAATCTTCCCTTCCAAATTCACCTCCAAATTCGCCTCCAAATTCGCTCAAACGCAAATCACCCTTCTGGTTTTTTGCACTCCCGTTCTCGTGGCCTTGATTTTGAAATGAGAAATTGAGGCCACGGGCATCTATTTTATTTATTTTTTTCGTATTGCAAATCGCACGTGCGATATATTGCACTTGCGATTTGCAACTCTTAAAAAACACAAGTGTGATATAGGCTAACTAAGCTTAGCCTCAATTTTGGGCTCGGGTTTTCTGAACGTAGCCGCAATAACGCATATGCATTATAGATTTACATTTTGGACGTGCATTTTCGATTTCTAAAGTGGCACTAAAAAGTGGAACCAACTTCGTGCAAGCATCCATTTGTCAACTATTCTTGGTGCAATGTAACTTAAATTAGATCCTGAATCAATAAGAATGGAAACAAGTGTGTTCGGGATTTTACCTTCTACTTCTAGCATAACGGATTGATGATTTGTTTGCTGATCTTTAAGAGAAACATTAATTCTAGGCACATTTATGGCAATTTCATTAACTGTAGAATCTTCCCGCAGAATGTTTAAGGGGGGCATTTTTTTTTAGGATTGTGATGACAATTTCTCTATAAATGGGGCCCATGACAACCCCAACATTTTATTTTTGTTGTGTTATTATTCCATCCACTCTTAAGAGACCCTGTACTTTTTGCTCCATTGTTTGCAGTTGAACTTGGCCTGTTATAATTATTATTTGTATAACTTCTTGTTCTTTTCCTAAAACGAGAAGGTTTAAATCCCTTCCTGCGTTGATCCATCTTTTCATTTTCATTTTTATTTTTTCAAGTTCTACTTAAATCAAATCTTTGTTTAAATAGAAGATAACACACTTTAGCTTTCCTAATTTCTTCATCCATTTTCTTGGGCATGTCAAACTCAATTTTATCCTTATAGGCCAGAGGTAAACAACTGATAAACCAATATACTTATTCTTTTTCATCCTTCAAGTATGGTATGTTACGTTGTAAATTAACAAATTTAGTTATGAACTCTTCCATAGTTAATTGTATGAATCTTAAGTCATTAAACTCTTTGGGTTTTTCGTCATAATATCGCTTTGACATGTACTTCCTTTTAAACAACTTTTTAAAAAGTTTCAAGATTAACTCCTTATTGCGTATGCTATTTACTCTTTTTGCCTCCTTCCACCATATAGCAACTTTCCCACTCAATTGGAAAATAGCCAAACATGCTCTCAAATTATCTTCATAATTGTATACTTGAAAATACTATTTCATGTTTAACAACCATGCTTCAACAAGCTATTTAGATTCCCCATCAAACATCGAATGTCTCAATTTCTTAAATCCCCCCTGTAATTCCACATGTTTTCGTTTTTGTTTCTTATATCTAGGTTCATCATTTTTTTCTAGTTCTCTAGGTGTGAATTGAAAGTTATTTGTGGTTTCTTCACTGGTGTAAATTTTCTCTTTTCCTTTCTTCCCTTCCCAGCACTGCAAGAGTTTTGATCATTATTTTTCTGTGGTTCTTGGTTTGTTAAAATTTTTAAAATTAACTCATTTATTCCTTCTTGTTCTGATCAAGCGTTCATCATTTTGACATTATCATCCTTAAGACTGTCTAAATCAACCTTCAAACTTTGCATAGTTTTTAACATTTTTGATTGCACCTCAATATTATGTTTTTCCTCAAGTTCTGCATAGAAACTTACGTTTTCTAGTGCCAGCATTCCTTTAGGTACGGGTTCTTCTTCCAAAATTTGTCCTCGTTCAACCATCTATAAATCTCCTACTTTTCTATGTGCATCAAATATCGATTTTGTTATTTTTCATAAATGATTTAAACACACACATGCACGCACATATATATTTATGAATTATAACTAAATATGTATGTGGTGATCCATTAGGTTCGAGCACTATAACCTCACTCTAATACCATTTGTAACGTACCAATTTTTTATTTATTTTTAAACAAGGTTTGATTATGCAACTATAGGCATAAACTACGTCTTGTAATGGATAGGGTGTCTTAAAATTTCATCTCTTCATAAACAAGGCTAGGCTTTGGACAGGGGATAATTACTATCGAGATAACTTGTAATGAATATGACAGGTTAGCTAGATGGACGACTTACTTAGCTGTTGAGATAACTCCATCTTATACTCTTGCAGGTGATGCTCCTAAAGGATTGCAACATAGAAAAGGAAGGGTTAATCCTTAGCAACGGAAGGATTACTTTGGATATTAGTTATCAACCCATTTCCATGTTTGTTTAACAAATATTATATTAACGTTTACATTATGACACTGTACAAAATTCTCGTTGATTGTTTGGCGTCCCAACGTAAGTGATTTCCAGG
>LPNX010858782.1:120855-196425 GCA_001517045.1 Pseudotsuga menziesii | reverse complement strand
TGGAAAGACTTTAACTCCTCGGAATTTGAAATTCAAGGGTTAAAAGTTAAAACCCGTAACATTATTTTACCATGCTCTCTTATATTCTGTTGTTTTTTAGCACCATGGACGAGCCATAACACGACTCCTCTGTTTACGGTGGAAA
Source organism: Pseudotsuga menziesii (assembly GCA_001517045.1). NCBI lineage: Eukaryota > Viridiplantae > Streptophyta > Pinopsida > Pinales > Pinaceae > Pseudotsuga > Pseudotsuga menziesii. The sequence continues at coordinate 196,280 of LPNX010858782.1, read as the reverse complement.
TACCATCGCAACTTTTCTATTTACAGTGCTTAGTTCAAGTTCCAACATTTTCTACAGTGTTGGAACATAACGTTTCTTCTGGTGATGACTATGCGTACGCTATTATTCCCTTTCTTTTGTGTTCAGATCAATGTTAAGGGTTCTGCAAAATCTGCTTTTGGTCTTTATAGTTTAAGAAACAACATGACTACATCTCATATTTATCTCAACGAGGGTTCTGTGTTTGTTCAGTATTTATAATAGTAAGTAATAACCTAACTCTTCTATGTTAAAAAGAGATTTATGCTTTCCCCAGGCATGTTAACATCTATACTTAAAAATGTGGTTTGTTTATGCAACAGGTCTCCTACAGGACGATTTGGGATTTGCAAGCAAAAGACTCTCACACTTTGTGTAATTCCCTTATCTTGATTCTTTGTGGAAACACGTTTTGAAGATTGGAGAAAGCAGGCATATTGTATTCCGCCGATGTATTTGCGTGTTGACTGTTTTTGGGTTTTACTTCCTTCCTGCTTAGTATGCTAGAAAGAGAAGAGTTGTTGGTTTAGGGTCTTTACTCTTTTCATAAAGAGAAATGTCTTTATCCCAGAATTGGTGAGTAAATAGGCTTTACTTATAAGGGTTTGTTCCCAATAGTTTATAAGGGAAACAAAATGATTATCTAAACTTCTTTGTGGATTTTGTCTAGTTTTGACTACTTAAAATGCTTGTGGTATATTACTATTTTTCCTATGAGATAAAACCCTCCAGTGGAGGTGCTGAATTTATTTATTGTTCAGTTTGATTTATGGTTTGTCTACTATTAATATTATAGCTCTTTATTTACCCTAACATTGCAATTCTATTTAATAATTTGTTAAAAAGGAGAAGAGACTCCTAGCTCTAAGTTTTTCGATTTACCGAATATAGATTAAAAATCTACTAGCTATTTTCCTTGCGATAGCTTCTTCTGGAAATAATTATTATATGCTAGTATTTAGGGTTTTTGAACTAATCGATGTAAAACTTAGGGTTTCGTGTATATTTCCTATCTAGTAAATCATGTTCTTGATTGTGTAATGAATCTAGGACTATGCATTATCAATGGTTACCGTGACGAGATATAAATAATTTAAATACAACTTAGAGGCATTAAATAACTTCAATATAAAAGATAAATATTTTGTATTTGGTCAGATATTTGTTTATACTCTATAACTATTATCCAAATATTAAAATATTATTGAGCATATTATCCTCTTTTCACTTATATTGAAAACATAATTCGTACTCATCATTAAACAAGGCTTTAGATTACTAAAGAAACATATCTGAGTTCTTACTGAAACTAGAAAGTAAACAACCACGTATCAATTAGACTTTGGACCTCAGAACTTTTTAGTCTACAAGGTCTCCACCCCTTTTCTCAGAACTTGATTTTATGACTCACTTTTCCAGCTTTCAAGTCACCACCAGTCTAAAGAACATAGTAAATTACTGCAGAACCTAGCACCTTCAATGTGATCTCAGTCTACAAGGTCTCCACCCCCGTTTCTCAGAACTTGACTTTATGACTCACTTTTCCAGCTCTCAAGTCACCACGAGTCTAAAGAACATAGTAAATTACTGTAGAACCTAGCACCTTCAATGTGATCCCTGTCCATTCTACTTCAGATCCTAGCACCTCTTAGATGTTCATTGCCATCTCTGTGCTATTTCTTATCAGTTTGCCTAGAGCCTACACCATCCTGGGTGTTCTCTGGCACCTCCCCATTCTATTTTATTGTTTCTCTCTTTCTTAAGCATGCTTCCTTTTCCTTTTTCCTAGGACTTTAATAAGTGATAACTGAGTCTCCTCCAAGACTGGCCACTTGTCTTCATAAATATAGTTGAAGTTCAATTAGCACCATAAACTCAGGTTTTGTCAATTAACTGCATGGATTCCTAACTTTCGTATCCATATAGTCACATTTGTATTAAAGAGATGAAACTTATACAATATTATTAGTTTATATCACATAAATTAAAATAAACTAAAATTACTTTAAATATTAATATTATTAGTTTATATCACCTAAATAAAAATAAACTAAAATTACTTTAAATATTACTAGGGGTATTACAATTAGTAATTAGGATGAACTCAACGAATAATGCATTAAAACAACTACAATAGCATTGATGAATAGATGAACTTACTATAATAACTATGAATAGACGTGTTAGCCTCATTTTATTTTACCAATGCTTAAATCCAATGAAATAACCGATGTATCTAGCTGTTATTGCTTAATTCAATATTCTACTCGGGGAGATTTCAACCTCTACGTCGATAATTTGTAGGAACCTCAACTCCGTTTGTTTGTTTTGGTACATGCATTTGGAGAGTAGATCCTCGTCCATCTACTAACAGAATTATATGTAAACTCAGGGATGCGTCATTTTAGGAAGGAGTTCTCTTTCTATATTATAGGAAGATGAGATAAGTGTATTCTCGATATTTTTTTTTATGGAAGTGGTTTTAAATTCGAAATAAACAATTATAAAAAATATATAGCTAAAAAATATACTAGTTTCTAACTGTGACAACTTCATTCACAACTGCTATAAAACAGGAAGGTATAACTCTGGTAAACTCCAAGATGAATAAAGGGAGTAATTGTTTCTACTTATGACGCATATCACATCTCTTACTTAGCAATGTAACTCTTCACAACTCACATTGAGGCAATGCTTTTCAAAAAAACAAAAAAAACTTGTAGCGATTAAGTTCAAACACTTTTACATTTTCTAATTGAAAAAACAAAAAAACATATAAAGATTAAGTTTAAACACTTTTTTAGTTGACTTAATATTATGAACAATTTTTAGAAAATAAATATTTATTTCATCTTCATGCAATATAGGAAAAGGACCCTTCCACATTCATTCCAAATTCTAAAATATGTTATATAATATAGAAAGAAACGATAAAAACAAAACCAACACAATGATACAATATGCTATATAAACTAGAAAGAAACGATAAAAACAAAACAGGCATAATGATACAAATACTACATGTGATATGTACATGTAAGATGGGCAGTGACAATAGATATAAACTTGATAATAATGTAAGTTTAACTGTATAAGTTTTAGTAACATAATTTGACGGGATTATTGAGTAAGGGATATAATTTTCACAAAGGCAATTACTCAAGTATTTAATCATATAACTTTTTTGGGGTTAATTCATAACATTTATTTGCTCCAACTAACTCACAAGGTATTTATTATCTTGCTTAGTTTATTTACTAACTTCATTTGCTATATAAACTTGGCACATCTTTTGTTTGTAATTTATAACCTTTACCCACTAGAACTAATGAAGGTAATAATTAACTTGCTTAGTTTATTTACTGACTTCATTAAACTAAATATATATTTAGTTACTCTTGCCATATAAACCACGTATTATACTCGCTTCACTAGGCTAAATATATATTAGTTCTCTCTCTCTCGCTTTGCTAGTTAACAAAGTATATATTTATATACAAAAGACATTATCTCCAAACGAAAGGGAATGAGTACATCCTTAGCATGCGTCTTCGATCCGTCAAATTGAAAAATGGTATAGTTGTGTTCTTCTCTTTCTCTAACCCCATAAATTTATGTTTATGTTGAAGGATTTGTTATGTTTATGTTTAAGGATTTAATGCGAAAATGCTCATAATGTATTTATGAAAAAAATAGTGTTATTACCTCATTTAAATAAAGATACACAAACTAAAGAAAACCGACCTATATACTAGGAAGTTGATGAACTTATAGCTCAAACAAAACAATTGGAATGCATGAACAGAGCTAATACTAATCTAGTAAATATTTCTCTTATAAACATATCCTTGTGCTTGTTTTTAACTTACTCTCACCCCTTTTCACAAGCATGTAGGTACTTAAAAAAAAAAAAATTGTTTTTCATTTATAAGACTATTGTGCTTATGCATACAAATGGTTAGAAAGAATAACAACTAGCATGATAATGAAGACCTACCTTAAAAAGAATACACGATCACAATTTTTAACTTATATTTTATTCTCAATTTTTTATTTATATTTTATGGTGTACGAAAACGCTACTTTCATAGCCTGTTTTTTTTACATGGTGAAATCATAAAAACATAAAAAATCGACATTTGAAAATCTTAATCTATTAAGAAACCTAATAATATCACTTGCTAAAATTATATTTCATTATCTCTTAATCACTTATCATGATGCATAGTGAATATACACTATTAACATGAAAAGTCGTAAGGTTGTTAGTCTTAACCTACAATGTGAGCTTTTTTTCAATAGGGTTTATATATTGCTCCACGTCGACTTTGAGATGTATATCTATCATGATGCACAACGATATATAGACTAACAATAAAATTCATGAGGTCATTAGACCTGGCGGTTAGTGTGAGAGTGTTTTGAAACAACATTGGTATATTTCTCCATATCAACATAGAGAGCTATTTCTATCACTTCACTACATGTTGATTGATAAGCTCAACCATTATATCATAGTTTCTTAAACAATTTCAATAATTCTCATTTGCAACTCCTAGTTTCATGAGGTTTTCTCATTGTTTATTATGTATGTAGTAAAAATTCATTCAATGATTACTTATTTGGTTTTAATGCATTGACACCTAATGTACTTTTTACCTTTCAATTATATTTTTAAAAAATTATCTCAAATTTTCATGGTATGTATCCCTAGTCTAATTGTAGGTATTTTTTCTCGTTACCTATTTTATATAACTTAGTGGTTCCTTGATGGGTAACTCTTGGGGAGAATTATGGCAGTAATGTTTTTCACAACAATTTAATCGTAGAGATTTTCCTTATCTCACCATGGTGGCTTAGAGTAACACTGCAATTACAACTAGTGTTAACTATTCTTGATGTGGTTATAATGCAACTACAACTATTGATAACTATGTCATATGAGAACCATAAAAGCCTTATGCTTGTGTTGATCACTTTTAATCGAATTCTAATACCAATATAGTTAACTAATTACACACAGATGTTTGTGTAACTAATTATGTATATAACATCCTTATTTGTAGTCTTTATGTATTGTATTCATTTGTTTTACAAAATTGAGGGACTAAGATATAAGTATAGATCTTGGTTATCATCACAACAAATACACACAATATGAAGAAAAAATTTACCCTCGATAACTGAAAACACTCAGAATAGAGTACAAGACTAAAACTTAATGCCATGTTATAACCTCTAAGTCACTTCACCAATAACTTTACAAGTCAACACCCAATTCAATAAATAGTCTATGTTGGCTCACACATATGATTATGGCTCTTAAAGGACATACCATACAACTTTTAGAAGTTGGTTGTCTCTATAAGAAAAATAGATCAATCTCTTCTCCGTGGAGTGACACGTTGACCTATTTAACAATATCTCTTCTCTTTCTCACAATTTTGGTCCCTTACATTCATTGATTGGTTTGATGAATTACTCTAAATGATTATATTACACAAGGTATACTAAAGATGACTAACTTTGTCTCTCAATGAGCTTGCTTAATATAATGATCATTTTTACTCGATATCAATTTCTTATGTGATGCACCCTATTGAAAAACGATTACTTATTCATTGACCTTTCATGTTTTTTATGTGTCCATGCCATATCCATTATAACATAGGTCTCACAATCCGTTGTGCAAAGTTAATTTTAAATTTCTTATGATTTCCAACAAATATTTTCTTTCATGAAAGATAGTGTCCCACATAATAGAGTATTTTATAATAAATTTAAATACAAAAAACTAACATTGTAACTAAAAATTTTGAAAACATTTAAAAATACAACATAAAAGGATCTAACATTGAAAAAATGATACTATAAAATTATAAATATATTCAAGAAATGTACTTATAACATAAAAATAGGATTTATTAAACTTATCTACACACCTTATAGTGTATATATGTTTCTCTTTAGTACTCACACATATATACACAATAGAGGTGTCATAGCGTGTCCTAATTCTACACCATGTCCATGACTATTCCATTCATGTTGATGAATTATTTACCTTTAATCGTCCATTACAAATGATCTTTTGTTATGGTCACTCTCCCTTGAGTCACCTTGTCTTAGCATATCCCCACAAACTCTTAGGGATGTCTACTGCTTAGGTAATTTCCCCCTCTTTAACCTTCCTCTTGTATTTGTTCTATGGTCATTGATTTCGCTCCATTATCCCTCATGGAATTCATTTGGACTACTTGTCCATTTCTTGGGTTATATCAAGTAATCCAACTATGCTACAACCCTCTTATCTAGGGGGCATAGATGGTTTAGCTGCCTTATTTTGATTCCTCAACATCCCAAATCTATTTTGGGTCATTTAATTATGGATCAATATGTCAAACCTTCCTTAATCTTGCATGGTTTCATGGTGTCAATTGAATCATGACTTTTTGGAACTTTACCCCCGCAATTTGGGAAAACTATTCATTTAAAAACATAATACATAGGTGTTGTCTACCAAAGCATCACATTACTAGTATTGGACCCCATTTTCTTGAGTTCAATTCCCCTTAGGGATATTTGAATATTATTCATACTATCTAATTTTTGGTCTTTAACTTTTAAAACACCTCTTTCTCAACGTTCTCAAGGTGTTCCTTCTGAAACAACTCTTTGAAACTCCACCTTTTCTCTACCTTCTTATTGAGTTATGTTGAACTATGCAACTAGGTTGGAAATGTGCATCTCACTCTTGAAAATTGATACTATATTGCATTATATATATTGTGAGTGATATATGAGGAGTTTGATTGATATATGTAATACCTTATTGTCAACATAACTTGAAATGTTGGCTTTTTGTTTATTTATAGTATGTATGGGAAAATTATATGATTAAACCCAACCACTTGTAAAGAACCTAGAGTTTCCTAAAGTATTCTCTACTAGAGTAAATATTGTGTGTTTTTATTTCACTATAAATCAACAAAACTAGCGTTCCAAGTTATGTTGACAATAAGGACTTACATATATCAATCCAAACTCCTCATATATCACTCACAAAAATAATTGGTCCCTATGTCCTCAATATATAATATTACAATGTTCGAAAACATCAAAATACAATATATGGAACAAAGTAAATAATTGAGGATATCATCATAGTAAAAATATAAACTTGATTATCTGTGAGTACTCAGTGGAAATTCTATCCGTAAACTCATCTAACGGGATCCAACTAACTAAAGGTGGCAAGAGTGAGAGGGGTTGTCATTAGCACTAACTAAAACATAGCAGTTAGCTTCTCTTGGGGGCTTATAATTTCCTCAAACAATCAAGTAGAATTGTATGCATTATATCTTGGAACAATTTTCTTGCATGAGCTTTAGATCAAAAGAGATATCATCCTAGGTTACTCTCTATTTGTTATCCAACAAATGTACAAATAGGTGATCAAGGAAGGAACTCTACCCCAAAGAACTATATATAAAATTCATCATAATTTGGAGGGGATCAAGGATATTATGTTTTTTCATGTGAAAAAAAGCAATAATCGAGTTGATGATAACAAAGAGAATAAAATATTGTATTTGGATAAGGGGTCCCAGTAAAACATTGGGACTCCATGTAAGTAAATGGATTTCATAGTTCTTATGCTACATAACACCATGATAATAGGTAATATCCTACAATATTTTGGATTTGGCCATGTCCTTAACACTTGGTGTACTCATGGAGTACACGCTGGGATGGTAGGTCTTCTCATCATTTATGGGTCATGTGAGGGAGGATTTACTCCCCCCTCATGAAGTCACTCATATGAGGGATGATTCATTCTACATATGGGTATCCAGATGGGTCGACAATCATCTTTGATGTTTATATGATGGGTGCATAAATATGGGTGAATTTCCTTCATATTTGTATAATCCCAAGTGAATGCATTCTTACCTTTTCATAGTACTTCAGTGAGTTGTTATGTTTNGAAATCCCCGACAAGGACACAATTAGATGCAATTCTCTATTTTCTAATAAAACTCTGAAAAGCTTTCTAGATACAAGTATCTGCAAGCATTAAAGAGAAAGGCTACATAACGTCTGTAGATCGAATTCTTCATAGAAAGAATAATTTTTACTGAGCTATAGAACCTACATAAGCTTCATTATCAGTACTCAAGTTGCTTTTCAGAAATAGTAGGTTCATCCACCAATGATTTCCATTCCAGTTCCATTACTTCATTATTTCATGATTTTTATATATCTATATCCAATTCATAAATACCATAGATCACCAATGTTGTCAAATTCATTCATTCAGAACCATTAAAGAACCTCCACAGATGGATCCATGTATCCTACATAGGTATGGAACAACATAGGTCCTACCATTCCCTCTTATCTGATTTATTGCAAAACCTTGTTTCCCCATGGATCTGATTCATCACCACATAGTCATTACATTCAAATTACAGATCTCTTTTTCGTCCCACTACCACTAAACTATCCAAGCCACATATTTATTTCGCTTCCAATCACTAAACATAGCATTTATACCCCATTCTTATTATTCCATCACCCATCCATTTATATTATCGATGTTCCATTTTTCATATTTCAAAATTCTCCACTTTCACTCCATCACTTTCCCTATGGATCCCTGACATATTCGTGATGTCACTTTTTTATTTTCCATTCCACAGACATGTTTGTGAACTACAAATCAAACAACAACATTTCATTGATCCACTACAGATACGACGTCATCATATATGTCGCACATTCCACTACAGATCCTTCAATAGCTCAACGATCATTTCAACATCATGATGAAGGATTTGCACAGATCTCTATAAATAAGAGCCATTTCATAGCAAGCATAGTGGATTCCACATCAACACCATTCATGTGCGGCTAAATGACTCCAATCAACAAATCTACAACTTGCACAAACAACCCCTTTCAGGTATGATCTTCTTAGCACCTCCAACATGATTTTCCATCACTGCTCAGTCATCACAAGTATGGAAGGTACGTAATCCACCTTTACTTACTAGTTACCATGCTTGAGAATATAATGGAGAAGGTAACATGTATTTGTATCATTCCTTGGTCACGATCTGTAAATTGACATCGCAGGTTCCACAGTATATCCATTAATCGACTTCATTAAATATTTCCATCTCTTACGCCAAAATTGGACAGTCTCGCCAGATTTATCATACTTTTATCCACCCCCCAAAAAAATAAAGACTCGTCCTTGAGTGAATGTGTAAGGGGTAAGGATGGCATGGTAATTAGTAAGTAATTTCTTCATAAATTTTCTAGCATCAAATGAAAGGTGTATTATATACGTTCCATACCCGTGATGAGTGCACGATGATGGAAAATTGTGTCGAAGGCAATAAGAAGATCATTCCTATAAGGGGTCGTTTGTGTGAGTTGTAGATTTATTGAGTGGAGTCATTCATGTGCACTAGAATGATGCTAATGTGGACTCCACTATTCCTGTTGTGAATTGACTCTTATTTATACAAATCTGTGTAAATCCTTCATATTGACGTTGAAATGATTGTAAAGACATCAGAGGATCTGTAGTGGAATGTGCGACATAAATTTTGGTGTCATATATGTAGTGTACTATTTGTTCTCACATCTCGTTTATGAGACACATTTTGTCATGTTCAAATGTGTTTCTCTACTCTTTAGGAACTCCTCCTCCTCCTTTGTTGTTATTCAAAATTTTCATTTCCCTATGCTTACATTCCATTACTTCATTTCTTAACCATCCTAAACTATAAGGATGAACAACTATAGTCATATGAAGAGCATGCCCCCCTTATATATGCATATAAGGAACCATCTCATCTCCTAAACAACACCAACACAAACAAAGCCACTCACTATCAAGGAATTCAATCCTACATTGATAGTGGATCTATTTTTTATTATTATCATGAATGAATAATACCACCATGATGAAATACGTAATACTATGACTTATTAGAAATTGGCGCATCTTTCCTCATATTCACATCTATCATCCCCTATACACCCTTGCAATTGCAACATGTGGAATTCTTTGTAACACTTCCACATCCTCGCCAACTTTTTATATTTTTATTCATTCGGTAGGTCTTCAATAACCTACAAGCACAATATGTAATTGTACATGACACATTACTTAATTTATATTAAAATTGCTTAAAAAACACTACCAACTTCACTATTATGCAATCATAAAATCATTGCTTATTGTTAGTCAAAACACAAATTGAAAATATTGGACATGCTAACATAATTATTGAACCTTTAAAATTCCCTCATGCCGAATAAGGATATTGTCTTATGCGGATCCAATTGATTTCCTATAGTTAATATCATTGTACTCTTGTATTTTATGATGGTATGGTTCCTCAGGTTGACATGGAACCCCAATTTTCTCCACCATCTCCCAAATTTGAATTATTTTTGTTTTATCAATCCCTCTAGTTGAATGAACCTTGTCACAATCTTGTGCACATTTTTGAATTTCGCGAAACATATTCAAAATATTTCTAATTACACCATGTCAATCACAATATACAAGATTGGAAATTGAGCCAGGAGCTAGTTGTAATTGGAAGCACATGTCTAGGTATGAATTATTTAAATAATAATAATTTCCATCTATAGTAAATAAATAACTATGAAAGCATGTACCTTTTTAGCATTTGTTCTATTCATGGGATATTTTTTCATAATAGTCAATTATCTACCGCATAAGGTTGGTTGAAGGCCTATAATATGCTCATCCAACTTTTCTTCCCATACTTCAATGCTTTGTTCCAATGTAGGATACAATTCCTAAAGTTTTAAAACAAAGTAAGATTAATAAAGTCATGGCAAGATATCAACAAAAATATTGCATTTTAATAAATCTGTAAATCTTACTATGAGCAAGTTTGGTGACATTGCATAAAACTTGGAAATACTACGCATGGTATCCCCAACTTGAATTTTGATTTCATCTATAACCATGTGTATATATTTTTTATGGCACGTGCACTAAGGAAAAAAATTGTTCCCCATTGGAGAAACACTATTATTGCATGCTAAACTATATATGGCCACTAGATCATGGCACTCAAACAAATCCACTTTCACTACCCTTCCATCTGGAATTAAGATACCATCTTGTGAAAACTTGTTTATTTGTTTCATTAAGTTATCCTCATTCATCAAATCAACAACATGTTCTAAAACCTGTTTAAATTCTTCCTTTCCATCAAATTTTGCAAGGCTTACACAAGACATCAAGCCACTATCTTCTAGTAACTCAAATATCATCTCACATACCTTCCCACCTTGATCATAATGTATACGAGAATCAATACTAAGTTCGAAAGAAACTGCAATGACTCTACTTCCAATCCTCCTATCATATGACTCAACCATAAAGGAAGCATACAAATTTACTTGCTTCACTCTAACTCCATATGTGAAACCATCAGTTCTCTCCTAACCCATGTCAATATCATCATCTTCTTAGCTCCACTTTTTTAACTCCTTGCAAACTGAGGCTGAACTAATCCCCTGCAATATACCATGAATTTCAATCCACCTCATACATTGCAAATCCTTATGGGTCATGCTTCATTCAATAAATACATAATCCATATTCCTAGGCATAAAATCGTTACATATCTCTTGCATAACAGTTAATCATAGTTTATGAAGCACTCCATCTAGTTGTTCAAGGACATCCTCAATTTTAGAATCTTGACTAGAGTTTTTTCTTAAGAAGTACCCAATTCCATAAATAATGTCACTTTTATTTACATATTGAAGTGTCTTCTTGGAAAACCAACTACCAATTGACTTGAATGTTTTCTTCCCCTCATTTATTCCGCAGTTAAACCATCCATACCGCTTCTTAAGACTCAATAAGGATTTCCTTGAGCAGTTTCCTATTGATGTTCTAGTAGCATGTGTAGTTTCATATGTTGAACACCCTTCAAGCATTTCTACTGAATCTTGTACATCTGCAGAATTTCAATATTTTTCAGGTGCATTCTATCCATTTTCTCATGAAAGGTAGTTCTTTCAGTTGTTTCATAACTTCTAGTTGTATCCAAATTCTCAAGGGATGCATGTTGAAATTGTTGTCCAGTAGGTAGGACTACAATTTCATTCCATTCAACCATAATTGGAGACAGAGACAACCTAGATTGTTGAGAAAAACAACCTTCTATACTTTGATTTGGATTATTTGTAATGGTAGCAACATCAACTACTTATATTTGAGGGACATTTGGGACCACATTATGTGAAACAAAGTTAATACATTATGTGAAACAAAGTTAATAATCTCGTAAAGAGATTTATCTTGTACATTACCATTCCCCTCATGTAACTTGAGAGAAAGGTTTCCTTGGCTGTTGAGCAACATTATTGTTTGTCACAACATCAACAATTGATATTTGACAAACGTTTGGGACCACATTATGTGAAAAAAAGTTAATATTTTGGTAAAGAGCTCTATGTTGTACATTACCATTCTCCTCAACTATAATTGGAGATGAAGGATGATTAGTTTGTTGAGAAACATTGTTGCTTGTCACGGCATTAACGACTGATATTTGAGGGATGTTTGGGACCACATTATGTGAAACAGAGTCCATATTCTGGTTAAAATCTCTATGTTGTACATTACCATTCCCCTCAACTGTAATTAGAGATGAAGGTTTCCTGGGTTGTTGAGCAACATTATTGTTTGTCACAACATCAACAATTGATATTTGAGGGACGTTTGGGACCACTTTATGTGAAACAACGTTAATGTTCTGGTAAAGAAATCTATATTGTACATTACCATTCCCCTCAACTATAACTGGAGAGAAATGATGTTTGGGTTGTTTAGTAACATTGTTGTTTGTTACAACATCAACAACTAATATTCAAGGAACATTTGGGACCACATTATGTGAAACATAGTTATTATTTTGGTAAAGAGCTCTATCTTGTACATTACCATTCCCTTTAATTTTAATTAGAGATAAAGGATTCTTGAGTTGTCGAGAAACATTATTGTTTTTTACACATACCTTACATAGAGCACATACAGTTTCAACAGTTGCTACTTGATTTCCTATTGTTTGAGGAAGATTGATTCTAATATTTTTTGGTATGGACTTCTGATATATAAATGATTGACATTGTTGACAGGCAACACAAATAGCAACTCTTTTACCTCCAATAGGAGTGAATTGAAGGAAAATGTTTCGTGGTGGAAAAACTGAAAGATTGTGCCATTCTACTTCCATGCATCGACCTCTTTTTAGAGCAATATTTTTTTTAGATGACTCGTTTGAATGATCCATTGAAAGGTTATTTCGAATAATAAACAAAATAGTCAACATTAATACCAAATATAATTTTTCTGTATAAAAATATACTTCTTAAGGGTCATAATTACATTATGTACTTGTATAAGAACATGGTGGAAGAAACATATAAATCAAGCACCAGATACCCTCTTGATCATAGCAGAAGTTGTGGAACACATCTAACAAGACTTCCATGATCGCTGTTAAATGTGATAAAAGGAATATGCTTGATCAAGGCATTTCAATTTTCATGGAGGTCATTTTTACAATAGCATGTAGCATGACAGTTTTGAAGAATAGTTGGTAGCGTTGCCGAAACTGGTTGTTTCACAATTTCCAGTAGTGCACTCCATACATAAAAATGAAAAAGCGCTACAAAATGTTCTAGCAATAGAATTTTCACATTGTTTTTCCAATTTTGAATTTATAGTGTATCCAACAAGGATATAACCTCTTCAACTAGACTCATCAAGGAAATAACCTCTTCAATCAGCCCCAACCTTAACAACTTGCTTTTTAGTGAACTAATCAAGCATTTCACATTGAAAAGGCATCCTTGTAGTGTTTTTGCACCACATGTTTCTTTTTTTTCCACAAAATGGAAAATAAAGGTACATGATGATGTCAAACAATAAAAAAATCTATATCCAACTGAGATCACTAAAAAATACTAAATCAAAAGGGTTGGGGATGCATTCTACTGAACTAGTCAAATAAAAGTTCAACACATAAAAGTTACAACTTTGAAAAATATACTGTACACAAATTAGACAAAATTTCAAAATTACGAACTTGGAGGCTTTTGTCCATAGTATATATTTCTCCATATGGAATTAGGTTTTTAAAATTACCTCTATAGACATGATGGAAAGCATTTTTCTAATCCCATTGTTACTAATTTACACTCTAATTTTACTAAATAAAATCATGATTTTAGACATATTTTTTAGTTTTGACCTTGTTACTTATAAAGCATGTAACATCTTTGAAAATTATAAAGAAAGGTGTAGAATATACAAGGACAAGTATAGTAAGGGTCTTTAAATAATACCATCCTTACCAAGGAGATAGTTACCTTGTGAAGCAAACTTGTAGTGTTTTTCAACTACGAGACTTTTTTTTCCAAATTGGAAATATAAAGCTACAGGAAGGTGTAAAACAATAAAAAAACACTACATCCAACTGATATCACTCAAAAATACTAAACAATAAGTGTTGGGCGTGCATTTTATTGAACTAGTCAAATAAAGTTCAAAACAAAAGAAATTATAATTTTCAAAAATTTATTGTACACAAATTAGACAAATTTTCAAAGTTATAAAAGAGGCTTTTGTCTAGAATATTAATAGCTCCAGGTATATGCGATTGGGTTTTAAAAATTACCTCTATATACATTATGGAGGGCATTTTTCTAAGCCCATTGTTATTGATTTACACTCTGTTTTTACAAAACGAAATCAGTATTTTAGACATTCTTTTATGCTATAGCCATGTAACTTATAAACTATGTAACTTCTATAAAAATGATAAAAAAAGGAAAGGAATATATAAGGACAAGGATAGTTGGCGTATTTAAATAATACCGACCTCACTAAGGAGATAACTTTGTCAAGCAACCTTGTAGTGTTTTTCCATAGCAGGCCTTTCTTTTCCAAAATTGTAAAAATGAAGGTACACGAAGGTGTAAAACAATTAAAACCACTACATCCAATTGGTATCACTAAAAAATACTAAACAATAAAGGCTATGAGTGTATTATACTAAACTAGTCAAATAAAGTTCAAAACAAAAGAAATAAAATTTTCAAAATTTTAATGTACACAAATTATACAAAATTTCAAAATTATGAAGGAGAATTTTGTATCGTAGAATATATAGCTCAAGGTATATGGAATCATGTTTTAAAATTTACCTCTATATACATTATTGCATTCATTTCTCCAAGCCCATTGTTATTGATTTACACTCTTTTTATGAAACAAAATTAGGATTTTAGACATTCTTTCCAGTTATGGCCATGTTACTTATAAACTATGTAACTACTTTGAATGATACAAAAGGTGTAGAATATATATGGACAAGGATAGATGGGGTCTTCAAAGAATACCAACATCACCAAGAAGATAACGTTGTCAAGCAGCCTTAGCCTCAACAACTTGCATTTTAGTGAACTAAGTGGGAATTTCACATTTAAAAAACAAAGGTACAAAAAGGTGTCAAACAATTTAAAAACTATTCCAATAAAGATCACTAAAAAATTCTAAATGAAAAAGCTGAGCATGCATTTTACTGAACTAGTCAAAGAAAGTTCAAAACAAAAAAATTACAAACTTACTAGCTTTATTCAAAGTTTGAAGAACAAGATACATATTTTTTCCTAATTGAAAATAAAACTATGTATAATATATAGTGAATATATATGTATGCAATTAAAATCGATAGTAATCATGAATACAATTGCTTCCTTAGCTCTTGCATTCAATCTCGCTCTCACTCTTTGTGATCTAGCAGTCAGGAAATGCCATGATTCAAGGGGAAGAGGAAGGTTGCAGAGAGGGGCATTTCCTTCTAATTTATGAGGTTGACAGGTGGGTGAGGAGTCTGAGGATTCATGCAAAGCCCAGAAAGATTCCCTGAAGAAATACTATGAGGCCCAAGAAGAGTCCTCAGAGGAAGAAGCCCAAGAATATTCCTTAGAGGAATCCCGTGTGGGCCAGGAAGAGTCCTCAGAGGGTGAAGCCCAGGAAGAGATGAATGATGGTTCAGAGATGAACTATGTTGAGATGAATTTCGTTGAGATGAATGAGTCTTCTAAGGAAGCCTCATGGGAATGACCTTAGAGAACTGATAACAATGAAGGAAACCTTCATACCATGTTAGGCGACCATGGACACTCATTAACAGAGCAGGGGCTCAAAAGCGCGTGGGGTTGTGAGATAAAATTTGATGAGAATGTATTAGCCACAGACTATGACCCTGAGATATTAGTCTTGTACACTGATTGGCCTGAAGGTAAATGATCCAACTACAGTATTTTCATCGATTGTGTACAGTGTCATCGGTCACATCAATCTCAACAACCTCAAAACAATGGGCTTTGCAACCAATGTGGAGGTGTTGGTTGCCACAAGCTTTGAATATGAGGATCTTCAACCGATATTTGATCTTCGAAAGGAGGTGGCAGACATGAATTTATAGATTGAGAACATGATGTGTATGCAACAGGCTCAAATGGGCATTTAGATGGGCATCCTTAATAGCTTACATGGAAATAATTTACAGCCGACCGAAGCACCTGTCATCATCCTCCAACTGTCAGTGCAAGAAGCCTCCCCCTAGGGGTGTGATGGAGACATGTTCTCCATAGGGTAGAAGCTTGTTATGATAACGGTATTAGTATTTTGTCCCCTAGTGGTCTTAGTTTGTGTCCTCTAAGTTACTAGTACGAACCTTAAGTTAAGCTAGTTTCTTTGTTTTCCCTAAATGTAATCGATTGGGAATGTAATACTTCTTTGCCTAGTCGCAGTACTTAAGTGGCTCATTTTGCATCAACTCCATTGTGCAGGGCATGGCTTGGCTGGACACTATTCTATAACTGAAATTGTAGCTTTTTGGCCATTTTTTGATAATAAAATAGCTTACTAAAAAAATGAATATCTATGTTGGGCATGGATGGAGTCCGGAATCTCTGTTCTGTAACTTAAATTGTACATTTTACTCTTTTGTTTGTTAATACAAAAGCTTAGATTAAAAAAAGTATCTATATTGTGAATTGCTGGATTATGTTATGCAACTATGAAATTGTACCCTTTTCTCCTATTTTTTTAATACAAAAGCTTAAAAAAATAATGTCTATGTATATTAATACACTATGAAGATATCAGAGGAGTTTGTTTTTTGAACTCCAAAGTTTTTTTTCCATGTTAAGACTCAATCATGTTGATCAAAATCTTGCTCAGGGAATAAAGTAGTATGATTTCTAGAACATCAAATTCCAGGCCTAGTCATCTTTTTCTACAAGCTGCATATTTGGAATATGTACTGCATTATCACATTCTATTTCAATTAAAAAAATACAATCTGATATGTCAAATTGGAAATGACGTATTATAAAACCCATCTAGATCTAGAAAATTGGCATTGATGTTGTTCAGATTAATTATAATTTACAGTCGTTGTTTTTGTCAAGCACATTAGAGGAGATTTCAATTCAAAATGGACCTCCTAAGGAAAATAATAGAATAATAGTTAAAATAATAAAATATTATTTATTAATTTTTGAGGAATAAAAGAAAAAGACTACTTTTTTATTCATATTTTTGACATATCTCCCTGTGTTTCGACAAGTTGAGAGAGAATGTCATCATCACGTTTTTAAGGTATTTCTTGTTTTTGGGGTAGCAGGGTCCATCAAAAGTATGAAGAGTGGATACTTGTTGGATGAGGAATTTAATTCCACATCCAACAATCTCAACATCACGTTTTTCAGGTATTTCTTGTTTTAGGGGTAGCAAGTTCCATCAAAAGTATGCAGAGTGGGTGTTTGTTCGACGAGGAATTTAATTCTGCATCCAACGAGATCTCCCAATCAAAATTTGAGTAACACCACAAGGAGATATGTCGAAAATACGAACAAAAAAAGTAGTGTTTTTTATGATACCTATCCCCAAATTTATATTAAAAAATTGTTTAAGACCAATAGGGTATTTCAAATTTAAATCAATTTCATTGGCTAACACATGATAACATGGAATTAGAATTAGGGTTGAAAGGCCCATTTTGAGTTGAAATTTCCTCTAATGCATTATCAATGTTTGTGAAGTACATTACATAGTTTGTTGGAAATATTTTGGAATAGTATGTATTGTAAATTTGTAATGTACTGTATTATTATATTCTAATTTCAATTGAAAAAAGCATACCGATCTATTAGTAAAACATCTAGATATGGAAATTATATTCAGCAGATTAAATGTGGTCTACGTTGTTTAAGTGTGATGTACACTATTTAATGTGATCTACATTGTTTTTACTATAAAAATATATATATGTTGGGCATGGTCGGATACTATGTTCTATAACTGTGAAATTGTACCCTTTCCTCCTTTTTTTAAATACAAAAGTTTACTTATATCTCATAGGAGTATGTTTTTTGAACTGCCAAGCTATTTTCATGTTGAGATTCAATCACATTGATCAAAATCTTGCTGAGGGAATCAAGTACTACTTCTAGTAGGAACCATTAAATTAGGAAATATGTTGTCTAGATTAAGTACAATGTACAGTATTTTCAAGCACATGATCAAAGTTTTGAAATACATTCCACATCTGGAAATCTTTTGGAATATATATTGTAATGTATTGTATTAATATATTCTAATTTAAATTAAAAAAATATGATCTATTAAAAAATATCAGATATGGAAATGGATCATATTAAGTGTGATGCATTATGTTTAAGTGCAATATACATTATTTTTGGCAGGAAAATGGTCAATTTTTTTCAAGTACATTGCTCGCATATCACATACCTTGAGACAGTTTGAAGAGAAAATTTTATTGTATGGATAAGTTGTTGTGACATGACGTTGAGTATGGTGGTTGTAACAAACGCAACAAAGTAAGTTACATAACATCCCCTTCAAATTCATATTTTTCATCTATGGAAAAATATCAATTTACCAACCATGCTAAATTGATATTTCAAGTTAGCCGGCACCGTGACTGAGCCACCCGAATTAATTGCAAATAGATTGGATTTCGTAATTGAGCCACCTAAATTAATTGCAAAGAGATTGAATTCCATGAAAAATGAATTCCTACAGCATAATCGTGCCACCCTCGACTTAATTACAAACACTATGCATTGTATAGATATGTTATAACTGGGGCCCATATTAACTACCTATAAATAAAAAATAGTTTAGTTACAAGTTGTACACATCAAAACATGGTTTATCTAATGCAATCAATAATTTTCCAGAGGCTTAACCTAAGTTAAAATCATTGTCAGTTAAAATTTTTCAGTCGAGTAACTAAGATAGCTTGAAAAAACTGGTTGGGTAAATCAAAATCTTGATCGAAAATTGTGTAGATTTAATTTTTTAAGTTAAAATATTTTCCATGAGTTGAGTCAACTGCCTTTTAACAATAAAAAAATAATATTTTCAAAAACATGTGTGCAATTCTAGCCAATCAAAGAAAACATCTTTTGAACAAATAAAGCATATTTTGATATTCCTTTATTAGTATTCTTAATGAAATAGGATACATGCTATTGTTGGGTAGAATGTTATGATTTTTGGTTATGGATTCGACATCACTGACTTTCGATCCCTGACGACGGCCAGTCAGATTTGGAAACATATCATTCGACACCCTTGCATTTCAGCATCAGACAATTGACATGGGAAAATTTGACATCAGATAGTCGACATCAGACAATCACTGTCAAGACATTGTAGATCAACGATCCATATTGTTCGATGACATATTTGATCAATATTTTTGGTTTAATATGGAGATTTCGATTTTGGATTTGATTTTCTATATTTTGTAGAGATTTTTGGACAAGGATATTTGGATTTGATCCTCATTTTGTGCCATTTTACTCATGATTTGTGTATTGATTCTTATCCTTAAGGACATATTGGGAATTGATATTGATTTGTTCCAAGATTCGCACTTTATCCACAGATCTCTACTGATCAATTCCTTCTATTTAAGAGTTGTAGACAAGGTTGGTTAAAATAGGCATGAAAGGAGCAGAATGAGCAAATCAGAGAAAGAGAGAGAGAGAGAGAGAGTATTGGTCAGAATTTCATTTAGACTAGGTGGATTTTGGTTCCCATGCTTGAGGATGTTGCGTTGCACATGAATGCTTGAGGTATCACATTAGGTAAATTGTTTTTTTAAAGCACAGTCTTGTCTCTCTAAATTCTCAATTTTTTTGTAACCTTTATATTGATGGAATAATCGACTAGTCACACTAAAAGTGGACCCAGAGATGTAGGCCTTTCGTTGAACTCCGTTATCAATTTCCTCTCTTCAATTTTGTGGTTTCAATTCTTTGTTGAAGCATTTTCCTTAAGTTTGTTTTGTCCTATTCATTCAACTTTTGGCATAGTTCACATTTTATTTTCTTGTTTGGTTAACTATAAAGATCTTGGTGGTTTCTGATCAGTAGTGGATCAATGGAATGTTGTTGTCAGATATGTAGTGTCCAAACAAGTTTGCATAATAGAAATGAAAAGTTGACATCACTTATTTGTAAGGGATCCATAGAGAAAGTGATGGAGTGAAAGTGGAGAAGTTTGAAATATGAAAAATGGAACAAATCGATAATATAAATGGATGGGTGATGGAATAATAATAATGGGGGGTATAAACAATCTGTTAAGTGAGTGGAAGTGAAATAAATATGTGACCTGGATAGTGGTATGGGAACAAATCGATAATATAAATGGATGGGTGATGGAATAATAATAATGGGGGGTATAAACAATCTGTTAAGTGAGTGGAAGTGAAATAAATATGTGACCTGGATAGTGGTATGGCAGGGGGAGGGGAAAAATGTAATTTGAATGTAATGATTGTGTGGTGATAAATCAAATCCACAGGGAAACACAAATTTGCAATAAATATAAAATGGATAAGAGGGAAAGGTAGGACATGTGTTGTGCCATACCTATGTAGGATACATAGATTGATCTAGGGGGATTTGTAGTGGTTCTATAGTGTCTATGAATGAATGAACCTAACAAAGTTGGTGATCTATGGTGTTTATGAATTGGATACATATCTATAAAAATCATGAAATGATGAAGTAATAAAACTGAAATGGAAATTATTGGTGGATGAAGCTACAAGAAAACAATTGGAAGGCCTAGTTAACACACTTACATCAATAACTTCACATCGAACAAGTTTTCAAACTTTACTTAACCCTTTTTTAAAAATGCTATATTTAGATACAATTTTTTTTTTTCATTTTATACTAAGTTAATGTTGCTTTAAATTCATACATCAAAAATACGTGCTTCATATTTTTTTTAATGTAAAAACTAATAACTTGACCTTTATCTTTCAATAATATTATTTTGTTTTGCATGTAAAACATGTCCACTCAATAGCAAGTACATAGATTGTCTTTTGAAACCGTTCTTTTCTTGCTTCTCCACTTGCATTCACATTCAAATTTCTTGCATTTATTCCCTTCCTTTCCCTTTTGCTTGTATCTTCCACATAATCTAACTGTTTTAAGAAATCGACCTCGTTTTAGTAAGTTTTTTAAACATACATAAAAATTGAATCAAAATGTGTATTGCACTGCACATACACCAAATATCTAGCTCTTGGCTAGTAGTTTTCTTATTTCCCCTCCTTTTAGGAAAATCTCATGGAAACATATTTTCTTGACACAAAACACACACATTCTAGTAAGAAACACCCTTCCCATATCGCTATTGTTTATTTATCTTGTCATTCGTTATTGCTTCTTTTAATTCACACAAAAACAAACTTTTGTATATATATGTTTTATTTGAGATATATTATTTTGATGTGCACTTTAAGATATGCAAACAACAAAAAACTACACCTAGAGTTCTTGTTTCTAGCTCGTTCTTTTTATTCCTCACCCTTGTTCACACTTCACTTTTAGACATGTCTACTCTACTAGCCTTGCTTTTCATGAATTCGAAACCAACTTATCATGTGTTGTTCACAACACCTTCTACCTTGAATACTCAAGGTTTTACCTTGTATCTCCTATTTAAACTAGGGGTACTCCCCAATGGATTTCCATTTGATTGTATTTCCTACAAAAAAAGACTATTTGATAGATATTATCCACATATGTACACTTTTTTTCCATTAAAGAATAAACAAATATAAACACTTATGAAAGTTCACTACAATCTTAGCATAGTGAAAAAATCAACTATTTGATGATCACTATGTTAATGGATTGATCTAATAGACCATTTATAAATAGGTTTCTACCATGGGTCTAACCAACAACCATGGGATCACATTAGTCAGAAATTTCCATAGAACGTGGATATGATAACCAAAGTGGACACATGATATGCATAATTTAGTTGACCATTGACTCCTTTGGTTAATTGAACCCCTTGATCTGACAAGGTGAGATTACCATAAAACATACAATTCCAACATCTCCTCCCCGTAAGCTCATCTTGGAGGAAAGAACAAATTACATAACATTCCCCCTTCATTTGAGATGAACTACAAATATTGATCAATGCTAGTACAATAACACTCCCCAAAAAAATCATGGCTATGTAGTTTTTTCACGAATTCCTACAAAAGAAGGCATATCACATGCCTATTTTTAGCACTTAAAAACAAGGAACATTATCATAACCTACAAGCTATAAGAGAAGACATCGATTCATTCCATTGGTAGTAATAACATTCTAGTGAAGAGAGTGATGAGAAGCATGTGCAAAAAATAATACTACAATTAGCTATGTTACTTTGCATAACACAAATCCTATCACATGGAAACATATTGAACAACATAGAAAAATATAAATGTAGACCTATTGTTTTAAAGGAATTGCCAGTACCTAATTGTCTTAGATGTGAGAATTGCATCCCAGGTAAACTCACTCTAGGGTTATCCATCCTATGGTTGATTCGATACATGGAAACATATAGAAAAACATAGAAAAATATAAATGTAGACCTATTATGTTAAAGGAATTGCCAGTACCTAATTGTCTTAGATGTGAATTGCATCTAAGGTAAACTCACTCTATGGTTATCCATCCTATGATTGACTCGATAGCATATTGATGATCAAATAATTGGTTTGTTTGGAGCTTTTAATTCCTATGTTAAATTTGAATTGCTTACGAAATAATGAGTTTGTATGTAGCAATGGGAAGGCATCATCAAGCAACAACTATACCATTATGGAACTATTAGATATTTTCCATAAAATTGTTACCTACAACTGACAACCTAAACACCTTTTTAGAAGTATTATATGCAATGATCTTGTAGCTGAGCATCTTTGTTTCAATATGAACATTGTTGTCATTATTGTGACTTGGCTCGATGGCTGGAGGGTAATGAAGCTATTTGAAACTTGAATCATGGAGCCAATCTTGGACCATATGCCATCGAGCGAAGATGATTCATCACGTGGATTTAGAAAATGATGGTACATGTCTATATTATCACTCGACCATATTCCTAACGTTTGATTGGACCAAATTGTTGGAGACATCCCTTGTTTATGTGGTTTCTAGGATATCAGTGTTTCCATTCTTTTTAAACTAAAGGTAGTTGGACGTGAAACTGTGAAATATAAAATAAATAAAATGTTGAATGATAGATGATGGTTACATTTTACATTGAGGTCATCTTTATATATTTTTGGGCACCTATTGAGAGGAGTCATGTCCTCTTATAAATAATTGTAATTATTATTATTAGTTTATATTTATTTATTACTTTATGTTTTATTACCACTATTTATGTTCACAACATTGTCATCCTTTTTAAGGGTAACCTTTCCCTCAAATTTGATTTTGCTGATGTCGTCTTTTATTTTGGCTCCGTGTCGAACTAATTACTTGAGACATGCAATTTTGATTACGACCATTGCTTCATTTTACTTTTTTTTCTATGGAATCTATATTAAGTATATAGTTGGTGAAGTTTCATTTATGCTTTTGTAACTTGTATGGTTGTTGCTTTTAATTATTATTTCCATTAACTGACCAAAGTCCACATATTTGACAATAGTAACTATTTTCATGATGTCATTCCCAACATATTATGTGCCAGTTCCTTTGAAGGGAATCTTTGTACTTATAATTGTCACTAAACCACCAACCTTATCTTGTGTCTAATTAAAGTTATAGTTATTCTTATTGATGTTCTTCATAGCGGTCCTTGTGATGACATCTTCCCTTTGTGTGTTTTTTATTGTGACATTCTTGTCGATGCATTGATCATCATTATTGTCGTTTCCTTTAGTCTCTATCATAAGTCCCTTTATTTTTTATTCCTTATTTATTGTGCATATGGATTCCGTTGGATACGAAATAACATTATTGGCTTGACTCTCGTCTCAATCTTGATCAAGATTATTTGTATCTTTATCAAATATTTTATTGTTATTTTATTCATCACTATGATAATTAGTATCATTGTTTTGTTTACTATCTTGATCGATATCATTTATCTCATCTTTATTGTCTTAATAGTTTACTAGGTCTTTCTATTTTACATCATCTTCATCAAATATGTCATCTTTTGTTTTCAACTTCTTCTTCATCATAATCCTTTTCAATGCCATCTCTACCTATTCCATGGGAGATGTAGGGTTTTAATCTCTTCTATTCAAAACTATCATCATCTTTTTCGCAAATTGGTGGATTTGAAGATGTTTTATACAAAGATGATGTCATAGTGGATGGAACTCGAGATGTAGATGTGGATGAGGAAATGGACATACCCAAACTACTTCATCATTTATGGCAAGTACTATACCTTAGGTTTTGTAACATATCCATTATTTGATTATAGGTCTCTAACATGGCATCCAATTTTTTATCCATGCTTTTTTGTTTCTCAGTCATGACTTCGAATTTCTTGAATGAGTTTTTCAATTATGTCATGACGGTTTGGTACATCGGGCAAATATAGTGAAAATTAAAATTAAAATATATAATAATATTTATTATTATTTAAAAATAATATTGTTATCTTATATATATTTTATTTTATTATTAAATTTGTATAATAAAACTTTAATAAAAATGATATTAGATAATAATAATATTAATATTATTATAATAATATTTGTTTTAATTTTTTTTTTTTAACAGTTTTGTAGGGTTTAGGTGGAATGGAGTGTAGCAAGGATGGGAGTAGAGATGATGTGTAGGAAGTGACATGAGGGTTAGAGCAATGATGAAGATATAGAAAGTGCAACGAGAGCAAGGAAGACTGTGGAGAAAGCGCAGGACAGAAGAGGTTGGAGGAGGAAAGAATGAAGGAGGGGAGGATGAGGGTGGAAGAGCGAGCATGAGGGTGGAGAATGCTGCTAGGGAACAACGCAAGGGCCTATGGATGGCATGTTGAGGGAGGATGTGATAAGTGGGTGGATGCTAGTTGGTGAGGAAAAGGGTGATTGCGTAAGACTAGAATGATGGGTAGAGGGACCGATGAAGGGAGGAGTGAGACAAAAAGGAGGGAGGGTGCACAGAAATGGAAGTTGAGATAGAGAATTGATTGGGAGAGGTGTGTGGAGAAGCGGAGGAAATGATCAACTGGAGGGAAGATCTCAGGGGTGAGGGCAGTGTAGAGTGGAATATGTGAGGGAAAGGGAGAAAAGGAGATGGGGGTACAGAAAAGGGAGGAGAGGTGCACGAGAGACTTAAGAATGTGGGATTGTGTGGTGTGTGGGAGTGTGACCAAATGCAGGAAGAGGGGGGATTGTGGAATGAATTGGAATGGAGCACATGGAGGTGGAGGAAGGAAGCTCCAAAATTGCAGGTGGGGGGAGGTCATTGAGAATGCTAGAGCGTGAGAGCTCACACGTGGGTGGATTGAGCGTTTGGTGGAGTGTGGAGCGAGTTGCGACCAAGATGGAGTGAATTGGAAGGTATGAGGGAGGATTAGAATGAGTAGGAAGGGGTGAAGACATTAGGGTTGGAGTGAAGCAGACATGGAGATGGATGGAGGGGGGTATGGCGAATGGGGATATTGAGCATGGGAAGGGAAGATGGGTGAGGAAGGAATGGGGTGGGTAGGAAGTAAATGGAGTGCAACGAGGAGGATGGGAGAGTGAAGCAGTGTCTATGTGTAGAAACTAAGGGGGTGGGGGAGAAATGGATTTGGAAGTGTAACTAGAAGAGAGAGTGTGATGGAGAATAAGGGAGATGGACCTGATCTCGAAGGAGGATCCATATCGCTATGATACTAGTGTAACGGTAAAAATTATGTTTACTAGAACTTCTCGAACTTCCACTTTCAAAAATACAAATAATCTATGAATAGATCTAAAATATGAGATACAATATGATGTGATGATTACAATGAGGGTGTAACATGTATAAATAGGTCTACATGGTGACTATTCACTAAAGGTATGTGTCCCTTATTATTATTAGTTTATATTTATTTATTCTTTATATTTTATTACCATTGTTTATGTTTGTAACATAAACATAGTTTGTAGGCCACTTTATGTTTCATCAGCATATGGACATGCCATGGATCACCACATGGACTAGGGCCATTCACCTTTGGGTTAATATGGCTCGAATACCTTGTGACATGCACTTATTATTCCTTTCCTTAAACTACAGGGACTCTAGTAAACAAAGTGTTGAATTTTTAATTAAACGACCTACAACTTGAGATACTATAACCAAGGTTTTACATTGCACTTTTTTTTACCAATCGAGTACATAGGTTGTCGTCTCCTCCAATAAAAAATTTGGAGATATTATTTGGCCCCATATCGAGGTGAGGGGCATATATGAGCTCATTTTACTATATTTTTTTGTTCAAAGCATAGATAACATATAACTTGTTGAAGAGTTGAGATGCAAGGTGAATTAATGCTAAGGTGACCTTAAATTTTTTTCTTAAACATTAAATGTTTGGATAATAAGATACACATTATTCATGCATCCTACATGGTTTTTGTGCGTGGTTGTGTATGATGGCCACCTGTAAAAACTTTAATTTCTAATGTAGGAGCATCGTGGCATGCTAGCAATGTGATGAATTGGTCACATGTTGTGGCATATTTTGTAACCATTTTTGTGCTGAGTCATAATCTGAATAGTGGCGTATGAAATCATTATCGAGCATGACTCCATGCATGGAGATCAACCCGCTGTTAGTTTGTTTCAGATAGGGACATTTCACCATGCACCTTAGTAGCGTTTGTTTTAGTTGCAGGACCACTCAGGTTAGGATAGAATTTTTTAGTTTAAATAGACTATTTAGAGATGTAGGAGGGGTTCTGCTCTTCACATATAGAATTCCAAGTTTACAGATAGAGGACAGAGCTGTGTCTTATTCCTGTTTGTAAGCATTTTGAAAATTGGAAGGAGAGAGATCCAAGCTGTGTGCATTTACCTTTGTTTCTTAATAGAAGGATTAATCGTTTGTTTGTAGGGTTGTTAACCTCTATGCATGCGTTGTGTTGAACTGTATATCTTGCATAGCTGACTTTGGCGTTTTCATGAATATTTGTGTATTTCAGTGAAGTGTTGATTTCACGTATCAATTTCTTTCTTAAACAGTTGAATTAGAAAGTAGATGCATGCATAATAGTGTTAGGATAGGATATCGTGAAGATTGCAGGTTGGATTGATCCATTTCATGATTAATCGATGCAACCCATAAGTTTTTGCCTTAACAAGTTTATTGCAAAGAATGAACGGTGGAAAGTGAGGCCATAGATCAAGATCTGATGGTCCTGAAGTATCCTGCACAAGGAATTGTGTGGAAGTTAATAGATTCCCAGAGATGTGAGAGCCACATCAAAATAAGAAGATCCACTGTCGTGGAGAAGGCCGCAAGGATCGGACGAATGAGAAAGTTGCGGGGAAAGATTTGTGGAGAGGAAGTTGCGGGGAGCAACCTTGGAAAGTTGGCATCCCGCATCCCACATCCTGCATGCGGAATCTATATTGCAGAGAAAAAAGTGTGGAGAGAAATTTGGGGTAATTGAGATCCTGCATCCCGCATCCTGCCTACGGAAGGGGTTTGGTGGAGGTAAAGTTGCGGGAAGGAAATTTTAGAGGAAATTTGGCCATCGAGCTAAGTTTGACAGTCCTGCTAAGTGTAGGAGTCATCAGATCCTGGAAGTGCTGGTTGGGGTTGGTTGAGATCGATCCACCTGGACCAATTTTGGTATCAGAGCAAGGAAGTTGATATTTCCTGTTGAGGAATTCCGCAGCTGAGGTTGTGGGTAGAATTCTTAAGGGTTAAGGAGAAGCACATGAAAGAGAGAAGTATATCCATAGAATCCTGAAGAGAGAAAAGAAAGAGTGCTCAAGAGGTTCTAGATAGAGGACAAGCATTGCTGATAGACCAAGGGACGAGGAGAGGCTTAGTGAGGTAAGTTGTAACGGTGTGAAAGAGAACTGTTATTGCAGAGGCTCATAGTGGGAAGATGGCTGCATGCATTGGAAGAGCGAGAGGTCGTGATAGAGGTCAACCAAGAGGGTGCGCAGAAGTTCTAGAATAAATGAGGGAGTTAAGAGCACGTCTGGATTCCATGGAAGCAGAAAGACGAAGAGACCCGGAAGCAGGGGATGTAAGTGAACCTGAGGATGAAGAGCAAACAGAAGAAGATGCACCTATGTAGGAAACCCCAGAGTTAAGATGTTTTAGATCTATACTGGGAGTGAATTCAAGACTGAGACCTGAGTTGACTACATATGATCGGAGTCTTGTTGCAGAGCATCTCATTGACTGGATCATGGAGATGGATAAGTACTTTGAGTACGATGAGGTAGAACAAGATAAGAGAGTCAGATTGGCTATGAGGAGGTTGAAAGGGCATGCGTCCTTGTGGTGGGATAGTGTCCAAGTAGAAAGACAGAGGAAGAATAAATTTTTGGTAAAAAGTTGGGATAGAATGATAGCAAAGATGAGGGCCAAGTTCTTGCCTAAGGATTACCAGTTAATTCTGTATAGACAAGTACAAAACCTTAGGAAGAGATTGCTAACAGTCAGAGAATATACTGAGGAGTTCTACAAAGTAAATCCAAGGGCTGGATATGTGAAAGAGTCAGCAGAAAAGGATTCTAGATATGTGAATGGTCTGAGGATGGATATCCAAGAAGAGGTCAGCATGATTTCACCTAGAACAATGGAGGAGGCATATCAGTGCGCCTTAAGGGTAGAAGAGAAGATAACCAAGAAGCATAGCTTCAATAGAGGTCACAGTTTAGCCATAGGAAGAGGACAAGTGACGGGAAGAGAAATATTTGGACCACAGAGAGGGGAGTCCAATAACTCTAGCCAGCAAGAACAACATGGAAGAGGAGGTGATTCTAGCAGAAGAGGACCTTACCAAGGAGGTATAGGTAGAGGACGTGGCAGAGAAGATGTCGTTAGATGCTACAAATGAAACCAGTTAGGGCATAAGTCATTTGAGTGTCCAGGGAAGGAAGACATAGGGCAGAGAGGAGCCTATGTAGCACACAATGAGCAACAACAAGAACAATCGATGGTAGAAGAAGTCTTTCCAGAGACAGGGGAATCTTTTATGATGAACAAGATCTTGTTGAAACCTGAGAAGGAGAAAGCAGAGCCTACTCAAAGGAAGTCATTGTTCAGGACAACATGCAAAGTCCAAGGAAAGTGTTGCAAGATGGTGATTGACAGTGGGAGTACTTACAATCTTGTTTCCATAGAGATGGTGGAAAAACTAAGGCTAAAGAAGACCAAGCATCCAATTGCATATAAAGTATCTTGGTTACATAAAGGACATCAAATTCTGGTGAGTGAGTAGTGTGAATTTGATTTCGAGATAGGTCCATATAAGGACAAGATTTTGTGTGATGTTATGCCAATGGATGTTTGTCCTATACTGTTAGGAAGACTGTGGCAATTTGACAAGAAAGCAACTCATGATGGTAGGAGCAACTGTCATAGTTTCGAGCAGAATGGGATAACCCATGTACTTCACTCTCTACAAGTAGGAAGTACGACAGGACAGTCAGAGCCTAAGGTTTTGATGTTGTTAGGAAAAGAGTATTTGCAGCAAGTTGAGGAGGCAGAGTTGAACTATGTGGTGGTGTGTAAACCAAGAGTAGTGACAGTGAAAACTAATGTGACAGGTTTTCCTGAGGAGATTCAGGAGAAGTTGGGTGAGTATAGGGAAATTGTGGTGGATGAATTACCCAATGAACTACCACCAAGGAGGAATATAAGTCATCATACTGATTTTATTCCAGGATCCAGTTTACCAAACAAGGAAGCATATAGGTTGACACCTCAAGAGAATCATAGAATTGAGGAAGCAGGTCCAAGGATTGTTGGACAAAGGATTGGTTCAGAAGAGTCTGAGTCCATGTGTTGTACCAGCAGTACTAACACCCAAGAAGGATGATGAGTGGAGGATGTGTACTGAATCCAGAGCAATTAACAAGATAACCATTAGATATAGGTTTCCATTACCAAGGATGGATGACATGATGGATTGCTTAAGTGGGGAAACATGCTTTTGAAAGATGGATTTGAAGAGTGGATATCATCAGATAAGGGGATGAGTGGAAGATAGAATTCAAGACAAATGATGGGTTGTATGAGTGGTTGGTCATGCCATTAGGATTGTCCAATGCACCAAGTACCTTTATGAGGTTGATGAATGAAGTCTTGAGAGATTTCATAGGCAAGTTTGTGATAGTTTATCTTGATGACATTTTGGTTTTCAGCCAGACAGAGGAAGAACATCTGAAGCATTTGAGATATGTTTTGGAAAGGCTGCAACAAGAAAAGTTGCTGATAAATGTGAAGAAGTGTACCTTCATGAAAACAGAGATAGTATATTTGGGTTTTGTTATCTCTAGAGATGGGTTGAAGACGGATCCAGAAAAGGTGCAAGCAATCATTGGTTGGCCTTCACCTAGGAACATATTTGAGGTAAGGAGCTTTCATGGATTGGCAAGCTTCTATAGGAATTTTATAAAGAATTTTAGTGGTATTTGTGCATCTATTGTTGAGACAATTAAGAAAGGTAAACAATCATTTCAATGGACAACAGAGGCTGAATGGAGCTTTCAGTTCCTGAAGAAGAAGATCACTGATCAACCAGTATTGAAGTTACCAGACTTCAACCACCCTTTCGAAGTGAAATGTGAAGCTAGTGGAGTAGCAATAGGCATTGTGCTTAGTCAGGAGGATAGGCCTATAACATATTTCAGTGAGAAGCTTAATGATGCAAAGCAGAAGTATTCGTCTTATGACAAAGATTTTTATGCTATTGTTCAAGCAATGAAGCATTGGACGAATTACTTGATTCCCAGAGAGTTTGTGTTATATTAAGATAACCATGCATTACAGTACGTAATGCAACAACCTAAGTTGAACCTGAAGCATGTCAAGTGGGTTGAGCTCTTACAGGGATTTACCTTTGTGTTGAAACACATAAGTGGACAGTCAAACAGAGTAGCTAATGCCTTGAGTAGGAGACTGCTGATTATGCAAGAGAATCAGATCCAAGTTTTAGGATTTGAGCATTTGAGAGGTTTATATGAAGCTGACATTGACTTCCAGGAGGCTTACAGGGTTTGTAAGAATCCAATAGAGGTGGACAGAGAGCCATGGATAGAGTATACACTACAAGATGGTTTACTCTTTAAAAATAGTAAACTGTGCATAACAAAGTGTTCTGTGAGAGAGAACTTGATACAAGAGAAACATAATGGAGGTATTAATTTTGGAGGAAGAATGAAAAAAACTACTTTTTTGTTCGTATTTTTGACATATCTCCCTGTGTTTTTACTCAAATTATGAGATGGAAAGCTCGTTTGATGCAGAAGTTAATTCCGCATCCAACGAGTACCCACACTTCATACTTTTGATAGATCCCGCTACCCCAAAAACAATAAATACCTGAAAAAAATGTGATGATGATGTCATCATCACATTTTGTCAGGCATTTCTTGTTTTTGGGGTAGCGAGGTCTATCAAAAGTATGAAGTGTGGGTACTCGTTGGATGTGGAATTAAATTCTGCATCCAACAAGGTCTCCTGCTCAGAATTTGATTAAAAACATAGGGAGATATGTCAAAAATACGAACAAAAGAGTAGTTTTCTTTTATGACAAATATGTCAATTAAACCATTATGGTTGACTCATTTTATTGAAATTCTATTGGTTCTTGAATTCTAACTCACAAAATTTATTGTTGGCACGTTTTCTTATAAGGCCCATTTTAGACCCCAAATTTCCTCTAATTACAGTCTAATGGACAGACTGAAGTAGTCAATAGGAGTCTGGGAAACATGTTGAGGAGTTTGATTAGGGAAAGTTCTAAGCAGTGGGACAGAGTATTAGCCCAAGCTGAGTTTTCCTATAATGATTCACTAAACAGGAGTATGGGGACGATTCCATTTCAAATTCTGTATGGAATGCACCCAAGAGGAGTGTATGAACTTTGTGACCTAGGTCAATTAGAAAAATGGAGTGCTGATGTAGAAGAGTTTGCAACAAGAATCAATGAGTTGCAGGAGCAAGTGAAAGCAAGATTGCAGCAGAGTAACGCCAGTTATAAGACCCGAGAAAATTCTAGGAGGGAAAAGAACTATGAAGTAGGAGATTTGGTCTTGGCATATCTGAAAAGAGACGGATTTCCTAAAGGAAAGTATAACAAGCTGAAGATGAAGAAGATTGGATCCTTTAGAATACTCAGGAAGTTTTCAGTAAATGCTTATGAGTTAGAGATGCCTACCGGGGTGGGTATTTCAGCAATATTTAATGTAGCATATATATATCCTTATGCAGCAGGTGGCACTGGAACCTTTACAGGAGGTGAAGATCCTACTAAAGACTTACAATGGGTAACACAGATGCCTATGACACAACCATTGGAAGTTGAGGTCGTTCTGGACACTAGGGTGTCAAAGAGTACAAGGAAGAAGGACTATGTGGAGTATTTGGTCAAGTGGAAGAAGTGACCGACAGAGGATTCTACTTGGATGGGAACTGCAGAGTTAGAAGCCAAGGGTTTCACTGTAGCTGATCTATCTTGCGAGTATGATGCAGGAGCATCGTGGCATGCCAGCAATGTGATGAATTAGTCACAAGATGTGGCATTTTTTGTAACCATTTTTGTGCTGAGTCATAATATAAATAGTGGCGTATGAAATCATTGCGAATCATGACTCCCTGCATGGAGATCAACCAGCCATTAGTTTGTTTCAGATAGGGACGTTTCATCATGCGCCTTAGTAGCATTTGTTTCAGTTGCAGTACCACTCGGGTTAGGATAGCATTTTTCAGTTTAAATAGACCGTTTAGAGATATAGGACGGGTTCTGCTGTTCACATCTAGAATTCTGAGTTTGCAGAGAGAGGACATAGCTGTGTCTGATTCCTATTTGTAAGCATTTTGAAAATCGAATGGAGAGAGATCCAAGATGTGTGTATTTACCTTTGTTGCTTAATAGAAGGATTAACCATGTGTTTGTAGGGTTTTTAACCTCTATGCATGTGCTGTGTTGAACTGTATATCTTGTAGAGTCAACTTCTGGCATTTTCATGAATATTTGTGTATTTCAGTGAAGTGTTGATTTCACGTATCGATTTCTTGCTTAAACAGTTGAAGTAGAAAGTAGATGCATGCATAATAGTGTTAGGTTAGGATATTGTGAAGACTGCAGGCTAGATTGATCCATTTCATGATCAATCGACACAACCTGCAGGTTTCTGCCTTAACAAGTTTATTGTAGAGAACAAACGGTGGAAAGTGAGGCCACAGATCAATATCTGACGATCCTGAAGTATCCCACATGAATAATTACATGGAAGTTAACAAATCCGTAGAGATCTGAGAGCCACATCAAAAGAAGAAGATCGACAGTCATGGAGAAGGCTGCAAGGATCGGACGACCGAGAAAGTTGCGGGGTGCAACTTTGGAAAGTTGGCATTTTGCATCCCACATGTGGAAGCTCTATTGCGGAGAACAATTTGGGGTAATTGAGATCCCACATCCCGTATCCCGCCCACGAAAGGGGTTTGGCAGAGGTAAAGTTGCGTGAAGGCAATTTTAGAGGAAATTTGGCCATCGGGTTAAGTTTGTCAGTCCTGCTAAGTGTAGGAGTCATCAGATCTTGTAAGTGTTGGTTGGGGTTGGTTGAGATCGATCCACCTGCACTAATTTCTACCTTTCCATCATGTTTTTGGTGTTCTTTGCTAGCTCTATCGTTGTATCTCCATAATTACCCATCTTCTTGATTTCCATCATAAGAACTCATCTTCTTTATCTCCTAACAATTCCAAACCTTTTGGAGCATGATATGCATTTTTTTTTTGTTACAATAAGAACTCATCTTCTTGATCCCTCTTCCATTATTTCAATTATCAGAAAAGGAGGGTTGAGGAGCTTCCAACATAAAAAGGTGTCCACAAGAGTTTGAGATTGCATGATATGAAATATGGATCATGAGCTTGGGCTCATCACTGAAACCAGGAGGCAATAATTACACTGCAAAAAAACACCCAAAAGACCAATGAGAGAAATCAAATGGAAGAGTAAAGGGCCGAGTCATGCCTTGCAAAACATGTTCAAATATTCCCCTAAATGAGGGAAAAGAAGACTTTTAGGAGACACCAAGATAAATGATCCTTTGTTGCTCAAAACTAGTGGTGGAAAAAATAGAGGAGGTTTGAAGGCTTTCCCTAGGAGGGGGAAAACTAACCAGCTCCAAATTCATTTGAGAATAAAAAAATTTCTTCCCCAGATCTGTATTGCAAAACATGTGAGCTTATATCATCATGATATTATTAAATTGTTGGTCACATATGAGTTAATTCAGAGGTTTGTGAGAGATATTTGTCAAGATTCCTATATTTTGTCCTAAACTATAGCATAGGAGAAGCTACCAGCCAAGGTAAGGGATTCCCATTCATAGAGAACCAAGATTTATGCACATATTGCTACCTCTTCTCATCTTCAACCTACAACAAGAATGGATAGGATTGTTGCACCTTATTTTCTTCTAGAATTTTTTTATGTGTAATTTGGTTCCCACGTACCTTGGAAGACCATGGAAGAAGTACTTTGAGATGGCCTATGTCGAATAATTCTTGGGCAGTAATGGAGATGCAACCATAGGGGAGTGGTACATCCTCTTCCATCATGGTCCCCATATAGCGGAGCATCATTGTCTACATTCCTTGTGTTAATGGATCACCATTTCTTTGCCACCTCATCCTACATTCAAGAAAGGGACAACCTCGCTCAATGTACGCCTTATGCCCATACTATATAATACTAAAACCAAGTTTTTATATGAAAATGTAATTATTCTATGAGAAACCTGTTATGGATTTGGGAAACATTGCAAATACAAGAACAAAGATAATACATATTGAAAATAGAATTCAATTTGTCTACATTCCCAATCATTTCCTTCATGCTTACATTTGTGTTGGCTCTTGTATGCAACCCAACTAATAAAATAGAGTCGGTGGGAGATCCACATGTTTCCATGCAAATCAAGACTTCTAATGGTAAACCCAGTGGATGGAAGGCCAACAAAGGGAATATATGAGACAAGGGGGTCTCTTATGGTGAATGGACACTTGAAGAATTTCCTAGGCCTTACATTAGTCATGCACAGTGTTAACATAAAATCTAAATCTAGAAATATAAAATCTAAATCTAAATCTAAATATATTGTAAGTAATATCTAAATCTAGAAATCTAAAATCCCTTCCTGTCCATGTTACTGACATAATAACAACCTATGAGGCGATTAGATAACTCTTGAATCTCAATAAGGCCATGATAAGTAGAAGTATAATAGCCTTAATGAAAACTTGATTTTTATGTCCTCCTCTCATTAACTAGAAATCCTATAACTCCCTAGATGCAACTATTCCCATAATGGAGTTATTCATATTCTTAAAACTAAAATCAAGACCATATGACCCCCAAAAAATATTTTTCAACGTGTGGATGGTTTAGGCAACCACATCGAACTTCAAAATGGAACACCGGAAATAAACATTACTTAAAATTGGTCCCTAAAGAAAACATACAAGAGATAAGTAACAAAATTTAGAATATCCATTGACTAACTTCATTTTGTATTTGCTTCCTATGTCAATAATAATAAGAATTGCTTCTATGGTCCCTCCAATTCCCATGGCGAGAATAATAACACTTGCTTCCTTTCTCCCTCCAATTTTGTTCAGTTCAAGAGAGATACAATGCTTTACTACATGATAGGAAACCACGATATACAATTGTTTATGTAGATACAAAAAGATTATGTTTTTCAACAAGTTGCAATGACAAGATATATTTTTGTTTCTAGATATCAATCAATAAAAATACAATGTAAAATAATACCTAAAGGAAAGGACTTTTTGTTATGCATTCCTCCTTATTAGTCCCTGCCCTCGGCTAGCAGGGACTCTATGAACGGCCTTGCCGTCATTTCATTTGTTTGACACGCAAATCAAAGCAACTTTTAAACTATTATCCTAAGTTCTTCATTTCATATTCTGACTAAAACTCTGACTAAAACTTTGAAGGACTAATAAAAATGAAAGGCACTTTATATAAACCAATTACAAACTTTGGCCTCTTATTTGGCCTCATCCTGAGGTTGTTCATACAAAAACCTTATGTTAAAATATACATAGATGGGCAGTGCTCAGGTAATTTTTGAAGTTTTTTTGTCAAGCCTTGTAATGCTAGAGATTACTCTAGCATTACTTGGCTAACATTAAATGTAATCTTCCTTTGTTCTGTATGTACTCTACAAGTTGCTAGTTGATGCACGTCTTTGCAGATTTTATGTGGCAATTGTGTCCAGCTGCTGCCAAATTGAAAGGAAGCTGTGAGTCATCATTCATCCGCTTGACACAGCACCTCCCACCACCTTAAACTTCCGCCTTGCTCTCGCATTGCCTTTAACTTCCCTCCCATTGCCCTTCTCTAGCACTAGCAGCATCAAAAGTCATCCATCTACCCTTGTCTAGCACCAGCACCAGCGACATCAAAAGCCATCCATCTGAACCTCTGTTACTGCTAATAAGCTTTCACTCAGAAATGGCTGCTTCATTTTAAGCTGTGCCATGAACATCAACATCCGCCATTTAGAGCGCTCTGCCAGAGTGGATATAGGTGATAGAAGGTTCCCCATGAACATCCAGGCGAGGCGATATATGAGCGTAATAGGCAGAGGAAACACAACAGTTAATGAAAAAAGAACAATTAGCTGCTACAACCTCCATGATTTGAGGTATGTTAAGAAAGAATTCATTTAAATAGTAAATTTCTATTGAATGGCTCTGTAAAACAATTTAACAATTAACTTGAGTTGTTAAATAAGATTAAGATAAATGAGGAGAATATTACAAGTGATGTGTTAAAGTTTAAGTACAACCATTTCATACTGCGATTTCTCTACAACTGTGCTTTAAGTATCATCATTTCATTTCATTGCTCTGCAACGTTTTGTGTTTCAGAAAGAGTAATGGCAACCGAAAGCTATTTTTGCACTTGCATCCCCTTCAAAAGAACAATGGAAAAAAAAGTTGTTGTTGCAGTTGGAAAGTAACAATGAAAACCCGGAACGAACCGGTTACAGGGTTTCTATCACTTTACCTTGGCCATATTTTCAATGGAGCTTTTCACAACTCTTCCGCTGCACCATCTCACTGAAGGGATCTACTTCACAATGAATCAAGAAATGTTTGCAAAGGTATATTATCAGACAAAATATAAATCAAGCAAAGAAGATAAAGGAATGTTCTCGGAATGGCAGAAAATGAAAACATTAAAATGAATCAAGCAATAAAGGAAAAAGACTAGTTTGTGCAAATTACTACAAATTACCATATAACAACCATGCTACCGTTCATACCTGATAATCCAAACGGAGAGAAATCCGCCTTTCTTCTAATCCCCGGGCTGTTTCTTCAATATCACACCCTCACTGCCAACGTTGAAAGATTTTTTCTCTGAAAGGGGAGGGTTTTGTCTGCTAATCTTTTTTCAAGCAGTTGACCCGCCATTGTTGTGCTTCAAACAAGATCTGTGGATATCGTAGATATGTGCATCATCATTCAAAAGTTATACCTCGAGATGGTGGGCAGCTGAGCAGCAATTTTTCTGTAGTTTCTGGAAATTATATCTTGCCTGAATTGCTCTGTACAGAAGATGCACTAGCTTGGAGGGTTCTTTTTTCTGATCTGCAATATAATGGATTCAAGCATCCAAAACTTCAACCTCCCTCTCAGATTTCGGCCCCTTTACCTATATCATCAAAACCTCCAAATTCCTTCTCAATATTATTATCGCCATCATTCAGGAATTCTTCGTTGGACTCCAACTGCGCTTCTTCTGAATAATTCATCCACATGTCATCATAAGAAAAAAACTCTGCAGCTGTATCACTGTTTGTGGAAGCCGGTGTTTCTGTCATGTAAGGCTCAGCCCCGCATGCAATAATTGTAGGACTGAAACTGAATTCTATACACTGGGATAGCATGCCAGATTGAATTTCTTTGCTAATACTGCCATTCAGAGGTGTCTAGGAGATGATGAATCGTGATGCTAATGTCAAAATGCAGGCCAGCTGATGATGTTCCTCAGGTAATGCATGTTTAACCAAGTGTGATACTCTCTTCAGAAGTGCTCCATCTCATAGTGCGTGCGAAGGAATGGATCAAGCCAACATTGGTATCTTTTAACTCAAGAATACCGAGAGCATATACATAGTTGTTAGAAACAGGCCAGCTGATGATGTTCAGTCAATTCCACAGAATTAGATTCCCTCATCAACATCACATATAGCATCTAAGCTATTAGTTCCACAAAATGATATGATTCAACCATGAGCATGCGATTCCATTTCTATGATGAACGATGAAGGATGGCACCTGGGCGATCTGGAGGGGATTCCGACAGACTTATGGAAAAAGAAGCAGAAAGTGGAATATCCATTGTCTTGTAGAAAATAAATCTACAGACCTGTCTTTATTGGCACAAGCAGAAGCAGAAAGTGAAATATTCACTATCTCAGAGAAATCCCTTCAAATTAAACCTACAGGCATGCATGACTGATACATGTCCAGATTGGCCCAAGCAAGAAAATAACCATAAGCAGAAAGAGCTACTACATCTACCCATTTTGGTGCAGACCAGAGGGGTCTCTTTGCAGTATGCTTGGGATGGTTAGCGCCTTCTCTTAGTGAAAGATTCAGGGACGCATTGCACAGAAAGTTTGAGGGAGTTTCTCACAGATTATGTTAAAAGGCTGAGGTTTGTGGTCATGACCCTTTTTGTTCCACAACGAGTACATTCGAATTACATGTATTATCTCAAGTGGAAGTTTGTGCACTGCATATTCAGCTCAGCATTGCATTGTACACATAAACTCCATGCATAGAATCCAGGTGTTTAGCATTGCCATGAACTCCATGCATGGTATTCCTTCTGGGTTTTGCAGCAAGTGGCTTAGACAGCCCACCTTGGGAAAGGGGTTACAACTGGGCATGCTGCCTCATCGTTGACATGTTTTTTTTATAAACCAATGTTTGCAAAAGTATTCTTTCCATGCCTCAGCATTGGAGCCTAGGAATTGGTGGCATAGTGATTTTAGCACTTCGATGTTGTGTATAGTGACCCAAACTTTATTAATGAAAGGGACTATCACTTAAATACGGAAAAAAAAACAGTGAAATCTTGATGCCTCTTGTCAATGTGAACGACAGCAGTCATATATTCTTCCATTTTCCTATTTCGAGAAGGAATCTTCCAATACTCATGATGAAATGTTATGTTACAGAGAGTGGAGAGCTCACTGATTGTGTGAAGAAACTATTAAGAATGATACAAAGTTACATTCACAAATTAATGCATATGAAAAGAATTTTTTATGGTGGGAGAAATCATATAAGGATAGATAATCTCTTGGCACCACACAAGGCACAACAAATGACAAATAAGTCCAACCAACCAAACGTTAAATTGATAAATCCAAGAGTTCAACCACTACATTATTTTACTTATAGTGATGAGTGAAGAATTCAAGATGGTTTACATACGAATTTATTTGACTTCATTGATGGAATTATGCCATAGCATGTTATTGATGACATTGAATGCGGCTCTGATGGCACGCCATTACTACATAGAACTACCTGGGAGGGCACACTCGTAATGGGAAAAGGAGTTGAAGATGTCGCCGATCATTGGATTTCCTCGATAGGAACTAACTCCACAGGAATCAGTCGTATCATATACGTGCCTCGACTTAACCGAACTATAGAAGAAGAAAAATGTTTGCTGTCGATCACGGCACTCCGGTCCTTTGGCCATACACATTTTATGAAAGCTGCAGTATTCAGTAACCCATCCACAATCGAATCCCGGAAGACAAACAAAGCAGGCACTTTGCCTGTAACTTTCTTTCCTCCTCCCTTGGCGTCCGCCAACCCCGCATAAATACATAGAACAGATAACACCAAGAAAACATGATTAGAATGCGAAAAGAGACTCTATGACTGTTAATGAATACCTTGGTATGCGAGCTAGATCAACCCATTCTCATCATGGATGCCCTCGGTATTACCAGTTCGGTTTACATACTTGGAAGCTCTAACATATGCCATAATATGTACCCCATTAATAACTTCTTTAATAACTGCTACCAATTTATAATTCCAGTTCGTACTACATTCTGATTCCATGTGTTCATCGAGGTTAAGATCATTCATGCAAAACTTTCTCATGCTAATCATGGATTCTAGCTGCAACCACTATGCCTTTGATCAGAAAAACAAGACTATTAGAACTTTCAAACTCCCACTCAAATAAATTTCATTGTTTGAACTGAAAAAATGAATATACATGTAATTAAGGAAAAAGTACACTACAATTCTACCCATATAAAAGAAAATACTATGCTCTCCTAAGCATAAGCATAAACATGAGCATACGACCATTATTCCCGATACCTTGAAAATATTATATCTATAGCTGATAACGCTGAAAGAAAAACTTAAATCCAAAGTAAAAATTCCTTCTCAAGTGCAACTTTAACACTATGCTTGCAAAGATGCGTTTTCAAACTATAGGTTTGGTTACTAGTTAAACTGTTTGTGTCCATGTATTCAGTTATCTGAATCGAACTTAGTCATATTCAAGGACTTATATCGTACAAAATATCACATCAGCCAAATCAAAGCTATTTATTACATGTATACTAATTTAATTTTATGTCACACGTAAACTAAGTTTTAAGTTTGTAAATATCGGAGAAGATGGAAATTCTCATTTTTTTCCACCGAGAAGATCAACATGATAAGTCTGGTGCCAATCAGGGTGCCAATCATTTTGGGAGTACTCGTTGAGCTCTTCTCAGCTCAAGATATCATTTGGTAGCCGTATTTCCAAGGTATCAAGGTAACGAGGTACGCGATCTAGGAGGCTTAGCAGCTTGCATGGTTAATATGCACTGCATGGCTACACTTATATAATAGGTACTGAAATCATTACAAAGGGCTTGCAAGCCAACTGGTTCCATCCAAAAGCTTAGGAGTCAATTGCATAAGGCAGGGCCTTGCTGCCTTTAGTAGCTTCCCTTGTTATATATTGAATGGTGAGGTGGAATAATTAAAGACCGTTGGAACCCATCTATGGAGGAGATTTTAAATATATTTGTATTAGTTATGGTACCTTTTTTTTTATTAGTTATGGTACCCTTTTTGTGATCGATGGAGTTGATGAGTTTGGTCATATATTTTGAAGTGGTTTGGGATTTAAATATTTTATCAAGGGAATAAAGTGGATCTAACCACTTTGATGTGACATGCACTTGTTATATATTGAATGGTGAGTTGGAAAAAAGAGCATTAAGACCCATGTATGGAGGAGTTTTTAAATATATTTGTGTTATTTATGGTACCCTTATTGTTATCGATGGAGTTGATGAGTTTGGTCATATCCTTTGTAGTGGTTTGGGATTTAAATATTTTACTAAGGGAATAAACTGGTTCTAACCACTTTGAGGAAGTTTGAAGGTTTGTTGAGGATGTTACTTTATTGGAGAAAAAAGGGGCCTATGTAATCTTGGCATTATAATTGTGGCTTTTGACCACCATTATGTAATATTTTTGTTAGAGGTTTATTAGGAGTTTAGAAATTTAGTGGAGTTTTGTCATTTTTAACTCCACCCTAAGTTAGATATTAGGGATTTAATAGTATCTAATTGTAGGATGAGATTAAGATACAACCTACATAAGGGTTTTCTTTCTCATTCATTTCTCATGGTTGGATTTTGAGATCTCTCTCTATTTTGGATCCTAATTAAAATATATTTTCATGGAGCATTTTGAAGTTTGAAAGAATTTTTTTTTTCGGTTTCTTGATGGTTGAATATTGAAGTAACATGCATGTTTTTCTATGACCTTGTTCACTTAAAGGGTAAATTTTCTCTCGAGTGGAATAATCTTCTTTATTTTGTGGTTTCACCTTGTGGTTTGTATTTTCATAAGCTGGGGTTAGACGTTATAGCTGTGTGCCAAAAATTCACTCTTCCTTGGTGAAATTTTTAATGAATCTTGGTATTTTTTGGGTAGGAACGTTTCTTTCTTTGCAAAGGTTCCAATCAAACATATACAAACAGGACCCTTGAGGGGATTATCTTAAGACTCCATGTTTTTCCTAAGCAGGGATAATTTTAGGGGCGAATTTTAGCCCAGTGGGCTATTTTTCCATGTTTTTCTCCCAAAAAACATTTGCCATTTTGCACTTTTTGAAGCCCTGTTTCGCCCAATTTTGATGGGGTAAATTTTTTTCACCCTAAAAATCGCCAAATTATTATATAAACCATATAAAATGCTTGGAAATTTAAATACATTTTGAAAAATATTGCCAATCATTTTATAGTTGGCATTTTTAGAATTGGTAATATTCGCCAACATTTATACGCTTTTAAATAAGTATGGTTCCTTAAAATCATCCCTATTCCTAAGGATTCCCACTGGTCTTTAGGGTCCTCCCATCGCCTATACTACAAAGAAATAGATCAATTTTTTCTAAGGATAAGTCTTCAAATCACCTTATGCCCTCATTGCCATAACATAACAATTCTATATAGGGAATCCCCCCTCAAGTTGGATACGAGATAACCAGAAGTGTAGAGAGATAGTTATTAAGGTGATAATGGGTAACACATTTAGGTTACAGTTGGGATAGTCATGTTCTTTTGGGATCTAAGTATACCTACTAATTCATGTTATAACTTCGACTAGGAGAAATAAGAATCCAAGGCCCAAAATTAGAGGGATAGTTCAAGAGAAATGCCTTGCCAACAAGACTAACCTAATATGTATGAAACCCTAGAATAGTCTTACCTTGGATATCAAAGCATTGCAAGATAATAGCTTTAATATCTTACAACATTTTACAAATAAAAAAGAGAAGATATCCAATCCCTATGTCCTTCCTCCTTGAATTAGCCTTGAAACATAGTAAATATGCCTCAAACAACAATTTTTTCCTTGAAAAACCCTAGAAATTTCCAAGAAGAGAGGTGTACACCACTTAAGATCTCATGTACACAAGTAGGAAAAAAATTTCAGTCATTTTTTATCCCATGATATTTTTTAATTATTACAAAAGAGAGAAGGGTGTTTTCTAGTAATGTTTCATCTATCAAGATGGAGGTGATACCATTAAAATATTGGTTTGCATCCTAGTATGTACAAAATGTACACATTTCCAAGATTCAACTTGAAGACTATCTTTGAGATCTAGAATTTATTGCATAGTTAAACCTTTGAGTCACATGATGGACTGTGTCGGAGAGAACACTATAAAAGATCAGGTGTGCTTATCATATATAATACTAAATATATATCAAAGAACATATTATTTTAAAAGAATTTAAATATGCATTATGTTTCTCAAAATGAAGGTAGTACATCCC
The DNA here is from genome assembly GCA_001517045.1 of Pseudotsuga menziesii. Taxonomy (NCBI): domain Eukaryota; kingdom Viridiplantae; phylum Streptophyta; class Pinopsida; order Pinales; family Pinaceae; genus Pseudotsuga; species Pseudotsuga menziesii. The sequence continues at coordinate 152,209 of LPNX010858782.1, read as the reverse complement.
TACTTTTAATTTCAATGAAACATTGATTTGAAGGAATTAACTCACTTTATTAACAACTATAATTACATTTGATTTTTTCTAGAATTTTTTTAGTAAGATGAATAGCATAGAAAAGGAAAAAAACTTCTCAATTCTGCAGCATATGAAAATGATCACCTAAATGTGTAGCAGAAATATAATTAAGATTGAAATAGATTTAGATGAAAACATAATATGGAGGCTCAAAACAATCACTTAACACCTTAATATAGCACTTGAACCATTCAGTCACAGGTTTGGGTTATTGAGCCGAGAGGTGCTCTACAGCCCAATATGGGGGAGATCTTGTAATGTTACGTAACGTTATGTAACGTTACGTAATGTTATTTTTATTAATAAAAAATATTTTTGTTAATTATAGGCCAAAATAAATGTCAAACACAAAAACAATCTAATATGGGGGAGATGTTGTAATCTTCCTACCTAACAAAACAATAAAAAAGTAAAAATTTAATTATCCATAAAAAAATATGCGGGTCAAGAAAAAAACACAATATGGGGGAGATGTTGTAATGTTCCTACCTAACAAAATAATAATAAAAACAAATTGAATGATCCGCAAAAAAATGTTGTGCAAGCCCTTCTAAACAACCCATGGCTTTATTGTACATGGTTTAGGAGGGCCTTGCACATGGTTTTAAAACCATGGCCTCCTAAACAACCCATGGTTGTAGGAGGGCCTTGCATATGGTATTAAAACCATGTATGGGGAATGTTGTAATGTCCATTCCAAACAAAATACAAAATAATAATAAAGAGTATATGTCGGCCATAAATAATATTAAATATTAATAATAAAAATATTATATATGGACATTAAATAAAAATATGTGTCTTTTGGTTTGAATCAAATCAATGGATACCTAAAAAGAGGTTTGCACCTCGAGAGATTTGATCCCTCTCGGTGCTTGATAGAGCCTAGGATTTGGATCTATGCTGGTTTAAACAATTTTCATATGACAGCAAGGAAGGAATGGTCTCAAATATCGCTACGGGATGGGCTTGAAAAGTATTTCTTATGACAATTTATTAAAGGACGTGTTCTCATTTATCATTTAATAGAATCAAATTATTGAGAAGACCAATAATGATAATAATTTTTCACGCTTGGAAATAAAAGTGTGGACAACAATGATGAGAGAAAGTACTTCTAAAGAAATTAGAGAATATTAAGCAAAAATAAGGACATGTTGGTTTGATGGACTAAGGCTACTCAATGTTAAAATAATAAAACAAAGGACGAGGACATTTATTTAAATCAATGTTTGTTGTTCTTGAAACTTAGTTTATTCATCTTTTGACATGACCAATGGCACATGGATACAAGCAAACAACTTTTCAAATATGAACATAACTTGTTATGAGATTCAATATATCATTTAGTGAGTGAAAACAATATGCTTCCATCTCCAATACATGGTTCATAATTTTCGCCAATCATAGTAGCAATAGAAACCTTATAGTTCATATGTGACGTCCCCTCCCGCCTCAGAGGAGAAATGCGACCATAGTCCCATACATTTGATGAATGCACATCCATATGCTTGAAGTTCAATCTATTCATCTCTGTATAAATTCTCTAACTTCCCAATGGCAGAGAAATTGCTTTTGTCAGTGCTCAATCCGACGACCTATGAAGAAAAATATTAGAGGAGATCAAACGACGGAGAAAACGTGACGAAAATTGACGGTCACAACCCGTTCTGCAAATGGAAACATATCGATGGCGGAGAATCAATCCTGCAAGTGTCAACGGTGCGGAAAAATTGAATCTGTGGAATCAGGAAAATATGAAAATTTCGGTCCCTCATCCTGCATCCCGCATTCCGCATTCCACAACCCGCATACCGCATTCCGCATCCACTCTGTGGAATAGACCGTTGTAGAAATAATCAATTGCAAAATTAGAGATCGTGGCGCCGCATCCCGCATCCTGCATGCAGAAGGGAGAGTTGCCGAAAGAAAATTACGTGGGGAACAAAGTTTACGGAAGGACATTTCCACATCTTGCAAGTTGCGAAAGGGAGGGTTGTGGAAGTAAATTTCTGCGGAAATTCAACCCGCTAACAGAAGTTTTGGGCACATTTGATCATTCAGGCCATCACCAATTCGACCATCTAAGTAATATAAATTAATTTAAAAATGTATTGAAAGAAACATACACAGATGCATACAATTGCAATTATACAACAGAAGCAATTCATCAATTCAACACATTAAACATGTTCATCATATTTCATGAAGCAAATTCAATTTGCAAAGATTAACACAGAGATACTTATCTTTGAAAGAATTTTTCTCTGCAACCAGCTACTTCGCTACAACATTCCACCCAACCAAAGGATAGTGTGCCCCTTAATCTCTTAACATCACTGCCAACCCTTAATTAGGCATGATTTCCCCAAGGAACTAGGGGAAATAGAATCCCAAACAATAAGGATATACACCCACAGTTAAGCCAATGATCAGATCCAAAAACAACCAACCCAATAACATATGGGTTCTTGGACTTAGTCAGCCAAGCCAACACAAGGATTCACTACATAGCAAAAAACAAGTTCTTCGTATGGACAAAATGTCATGGGAACCCAAAATAGAATATGGCAAAAGGGGAAAACAACCCAAGTGACCCAAATCGTTTAGAAAACGTTGGATGGCCTTCCAAAGGCAAAAATGATCTTTGTTCACACCTAAATTGTTCAGACCAAACAAATAATTCCTACACAATAATTACAAGTTCTGGGATTGAAGGAAAACATCATGGAAGCCAAAAAAACAATGGAAATTAGGGAACAACAACCGTATGACCAAAATCGACTTCACAGAATGATCAATAGCTTCACGCGGTTGAAGATGGCTTAACAACCACTCTGAAATCGTGGTTCCCTATTCAATCTATTGGGCATTGCCCAAAATGATTCTTCAGTCATGGGAGAATGAAAACAAATGCAAGATCGTGCTGGGGAAAAATAGGGGATGGAGGACTGAGAAGAAGAACCACTAGCTGCATGAGCACCCCCCGTGAATGTAAGTTGGATCATCAAAACATCCTGCCGCTCCTCAAAACGCAAGGGAAGATGAAAACGTGCATGCATGAGGGAATGGGCATAGGTTTTTTGGGTGTTTTCTTTTGACACATGGATTTTCCCCATAGGCTCAAGGTCTGAATAATTCCCCCTCCCCATTCCTTATGGAATCATTCCCCCATCTCTTTAACGTTGTAGCACATAGCTAGTTGTGGTATTTTTAATAGTTTGGATTTTACATGATATTCACAAATATATATACTATGCTTGACTTAGCACCATAAAATGTATGCATCAATCCTGATCACCTATACAGAAAATATCAATCAATGGCAGGGCCTTGGCCTTGAGATCCTTACCATGATTCCATACAATATTTACGTCATATGCAATTCAATATCATGGGGCCAAAACCGAGGTGTTACATTCCCCTCCCCCTTCAAATAGAACTGTCCTTAATGCTTTACAATAATTTAACAATTGCTACACTGGGACCGCCCTCAGTGCTCTACAAACATTAGAGGAATTTTGAGGTCTAAAATGGGCCTCCTAAGGAAAATAATAAAATAATAGTTAAAATAATAAAATAATATTTATTAATTTTGGAGGAAGAAAAAAAAAACTGCTTTTTGTGTTCGTATTTTTGACATATCTCGCTGTCTTTTTACTCAAATTTCGATCAAAAGAGCTCATTGGATGAGGAATTTGATTATGCATCCAACGAGTACCCACACTGCATACTTTTGATGGACCCCTCTACCCCAAAAACAAGAAATATCTGAAAAAACGTGATGATGACATCACATTTTTTCAGGTATTTATTTTTTTGGGGGTAGAGGGGTTTGTCAAAAGTATGGAGTGTGGGTACTCACTGGATGCAAAATAAAATTCCGCATCCAGCGAGCTCTCCTTATCGAAATTTGAGTAAAAACACAAGGATATATGTCAAAAATACGAACAAAAAAGTAGTTTTTTATGACAAATATGTCAATTCAACCATTATGGTTGACTCATTTTATTGAAATTCTATTGGTTCTTGAATTCCAACTCACAAGAACTTGTTGTTGGCATGTTTTCTTATAAGGCCCATTTTAGACCCCAAATTTTTTCTAATGTTTGAACAAAATGGATGTGCCACTCCTATGGCATCCTCCAGCTCCCATGTAGCCTCATCGGGATCATGGTGCTCATTCTGTAGTTTCACTTGTTCAATCGTATGATATGGAAATCCTCCTTGGTCCCACTAAGTGGTTGTATTGCGCATGGACTCCTCCAAGTCCTTGATTGTATGCATCAGCACACACCACTGAACCTTTTCCTGGTCTTGGAGAATCCTTTCTCCACAGCTTGGAACATCTCCAATGTATTTGGAAACCAACAATACCTATGCTCAAGCCCCAATCAATAAATCAATTCCCATGTTAGTATTCAAAAGATTTTCCAAAATCATAGATGAATCACATGCACGTGTATATTGTCATAAAATCAACAATAAGTTGTCAAGTGAGCCAAATTCTCATCTGCATAAATATCTTTTTTTGGTTCTACAGGTATCCGAATTGGCTTTATACAACCATAGCACTCACAACCCTGCCCCATCCCACACCTGGGTGTGCATTAAAGGGTAGCCAAATTTCTTCAAGCCTCTAATCACCTGAAAAATACCTCTCAACCGAGGTCTGACAACTCTATTCTTGATCCCAACACCTCTTCGGGTGCTTCAATAGCAGTTTTGTTCAAGATCTTGCACCTCCTCTAGTTTTTTATCATGCTCACGTGCTTCCTTTCTGAACACCATAATGAATTTAATTCATATGTTAGATTCATTCCTATAGGATGCAATTTATAAAAATATTTTGAAAACCAAGGCTGCATCATATGCTCATATATATATTTTCTTAAAATCAATAACAACAAAAGTTTGATAAGTAAACCAAATACTTATCTATATAACATATCTCAATCGAGATCTGGTAGCCCTAATCTAGAGCCTAACACCTCTTTGGGTGCTTAATGGAAGCTCCAGATTAAGATCCTAGCACCTCCTCGAGTGCTCGCTAAGTTCAGGCACTTCCTTTACAGGCACCATAACAGATTAATTCTCATGTCAGATTCATTTTCTCAAGATTTATTTCTTAACAAGATTTTTGAAATCTGAGCTGAACCATTATGTGCATGTGTAATTACAGAAAATCAACCCGGATTTTCCAAGTAATCCAATACTTATCTGTATAGCATCTCTCAATTGAGATACGATCAGCCCTGCTTTAGAGCCCAACACTTCCTTGGGTGCTTAGTGACAACTCTAGCTTAAGGGCCCAACACCTCCTCCAAGTGCTTACCAATGCTCAGGTGCTTACTTTCCAGACATCATAATACCTAGGGGTTATTCTCTTCACGGAGCCCCCACTCTCATGACAGTCCCCTTACGACGTGAATGTGTGTGGAAATAAGTCTAACCAGATGTCTTACACCCTGGTCGTCCCCAATGATGCATACCAATGCCTAGCTGGAAGGGGGGTGAGGCTATGTACTCTCGTACATCCTTCCGGAGGAGTCATCCTTCTCAAATGCATCCTCCCGAGAGATATGTACTCCAAGGGCAGACCAGGATCATCTCACCTATGTTACATACAAGCATGCAGTTTATATGAGATGAAATTATAAAAATAATTGCAATTATAGGTTTTCAAACCTATTCCAGGCACATCCCTCCGAGAATCTATGTATCCAAGGACATCCTTCCAAGGAGACATGTACAACTAGTACATGTTTTCATCATCTCACATGTGTTACATACTAGCATGCAGTTTATATGAGATGTCATTAAAAAAATTTAATCATAGATTTTGAAATCTATTTCATGACCCCATAAATTTCCAATGTTCAAATGATCAATAACCGTGATTGTCAAATCAAAATTTGAATTCACAATTTTGCTTCCCATAGAAAAATCAGGTTTTGCAACCATGAGATCATCCTCATATTGTTTGGCTTTTTCAAGTGGGGAGTACTCATCTATGACTTAAACATGCTTCCCAAAACTCGGACATTCACATACAACATGTCATCTTGACACCATTTTAGATAAGCCAAACCATTAATAATATTTAATTAACAATCATCAGCAAAATTTAAAATCTGAAGTTCAAAATCTATTATGTTTAAAAGTTAGATTTCAGTCATGAGATCTTTCTCACAGACATGGCAATTTTCTGCCTTGGTTTTAGTGGGTACCACCAGACTTCACTTCTCAGGTCATTCTACCTGCAGTCTTTAGGAAGGGCCATTTCCTCATGGAACCACGAGTTCACACGTAGGATTCCTCAGCCCATACATAGGCTCAATTTTTCGTGCAAAATATTCTTTAGTGAACCTCCTGTAGTATCTTGCAAGTCCCACAAAATATTTTACATAGGTTAATTTTCTTGGAGTAGGCGAACTTCTCATGGCCTTAATCTTTCCAAGGTCTACAGATATCCCTTTATCTGAGATAATGTGACCCAAATAATGAATTCCATCTTTGTAAAAGTCATAGTTGCTCAGCCTTGCATACAACTGATGCTTCCTAAGAAAATTCAAGGTCAGCCTCAATTGTTCCACATGTTTTTCCTCATCCTTTGAATAAGTAAGAATGTCAATAAGGAAAATGAGAACAAAATTTACCAAGTACTTGCTGAAAATATTTTTCTTGAGGCATATAAACATAGTTGGTGCATTTGTGAAACCAAATGGTAACACTACCAACTCATAAGATACATACCTTGCTCTGAAGGTTGTCCTATGAACATCTTCATCTTTGATACTTACCTGATGGTAATCAGATCCAAATTCAATCTTGGAAAATACCTTTGCTCCTCTCATTTGATCAAAGAGTTCATCAATTCTAGGAAAAGGATACTTGTCCTTCATAGTGACCTTGCTTAATTGTCTATAATCAATACACAACATGATATGTATCATCTTTCTCCTCCTCAAACCCAACTGGTGCTCCCCAAAGGGACACACTTGGACTGAGATGCTTCTTTTCCCCCAACTCTTGCAGCCGCATCTTTCAGCTCTAACATTTCTGGTATGCTCATCCTACAGGGTGTCTGGGACACTGGTGCTGCTCCAGAAACAAGCTCAAAGGTGAGATTAATTTCCTTCTTTGGAGGAATCCCTAGAATTTCATCAGGAAAAACATTCCTGAATTCCTGTAGCATATGAAATCCTTCCAACCTAGGAGTATCATATTCTGTTGCCTCTAAAACATGAGCTACATACCCTCTGCAACCTTTCCCATAAAACTATCTTCAACTGCATTGCTGAAAACTTCCCTCTAGAGATCACTTCTTGAAAGCCTTTCACAACTCTTAGGTTTCCTTCATCATGCAAGCACTCAAAAGTATTGTTGTAAAAATTAAGCTTTGCTCTATGTGCTTCCAACCAATCCATTCCAATGAGGACATCATATGATCCAAGTGGCAGAACATTTAGATCTACATAGGTGAATAACCCATCCATGACCAATGGACATTTAATTACCACCTCACTGACCCTCTTCTTGATTCTAGTGGGTAGTTGGACTAACCATGATATTCTATACTTTGACTTCTTCAAGGTGCACGTCTCAACAAGTGAAGGAGTGATATAGCTGTGAGTTGATCCAGGGTCAATCAAAACAGAAATAGTCTGTTCAATAATCTCACCCGCAACTTCCACCATAGTTGAGTTAGGACCTTCCTGGTGGTCTTCTAACATTGCACACATTTTAGGAATGATCCCTGCTTCCTAACCCATAGTTTCAACTTCTTGGGTGCTAGGGACTTGACCCTCATTCTTATTCTCAAGTGGACAACTCCTGCGTAAATGGGGTCCTTCACATCACCAACATTTGAGTGGTTCTTTTAGAATTTCCCTCATCAATCTGGGTGGCTCAATCACAACTTGTGATAGCTTCCTTTGCTGCTTTAGGAGGTGAGAAGGTTTAAAAGATTTCTTCCTTGAGTTGAGCTTATCATTCTTCTCATGGGATTTTCTCCTACTCCCTTCTATCTCTGTTAACAAATTCCTAGAGTTTTTCTTCTTTTGGAGACCTGCCAAACTCTGTAGCATGGCGGTAGTAAACTAGTTTTACTCTACCAAAGCCTTGACCAGCCTTTTATTTTCTTTGCAATCCTGCAACTCTGCCCTTAGGCATTTTATAGTAGTTGCAGCATCTGGGGAATTCTCCTGTTCCCACTTCCCAACAACTTCAGTTCCATGACCTTGGACATTGTTGGCTGGCCTTACATGCCCTTCCCCATGTGGACAAATCTAATGCAAATGGGGTCCTCCACATCTCTAGCATTGCAGTGGCTTTCTGCCCTCTTATGTGTCTCTTGTATTTTCCCCCATAGCATCTTTCCCTTTCCCACAGGGATCATGTGCATCATCCATGTTGTTAATCTTCTTGGCCCTGATCTTCTTTGACCCTCTTGGTTGGACCAAGATCAACTTTTCAATCTGCACTATGACTTTGCAAAATGTGTTAACAACAACATTTTTTAGACAATGTCATAAATAAAAAGAAATTACTTGCCAATTGCTTGTTGCAAGCATGATTAGTCAAGATCGCAATAGAATTCAAATCACGATCCCGGTGCATTTCGTTGGGTTGGTTAAGTTTAGCAATTCTACTAAATAGCACTATTTCTTTATGTATTTTTTTTTTGCAAGCAATTTCTTTAGCACATTTATACCAATGCCACAACTAGTGGCTCTGTCAAATCAAAACCTAGGTGTTCTTTTCCATTTTCGTGCAATCTAATGCACACACACGCTGCCATTTTTCATCTTTTGGGCCCCTGCAATCCCTGCTAAAACTTGCTGAATTTATCTAAACACAAATGTGGATTTCCCATGGCCCCTTTGAGGCCCAAATCTACAACATGAGCTCTGTTAACTATTCAACTTGGCCCATCTAGGCCTTAGTGCTACAACAAGCAGCTCTGATACCATATTGTCATGTCCCCTCCCGCCTCAGAGTAGAAACGCGACCATAGTCCCACAAATTTGATGAATGCGCATCCATATGCTCGAATTTAAATCTATTCATCTCTGTATAAATTCTCTAACTTTCCAATAGCAGAGAAATTGCTTTTGTCAGTGCTCAATCCGATGACCTATGAAGAAAAATCTCAGAGGATATCGAACGGTGGATAAAATCATGACAAAAATCGATGATCACAATCCATTCCACAACTAGAAACAGATCGATGGTGAAGAATCAATCCCACACATGTCAACGGTGTAGAAAAATTGAATCTGCAGGATCAGGGAAATATGAAAATTTCGGTCCCTCATCTTGCATCCCGCATCCCACCTGCAGAATAGCCCGTTGCGAAAATAATCAATTATGGAATTAGATATCGTGACGATGCATCCTGCATAGCACATGTGGAAGGAAGAGTTGCGGAAGTAAAATTCTATGGGGAAGAGAGTTTATAGAAGGCTGTTTCTGCATCCCACATCCTGCAAGTTGCGGAAAGTAAGGGTTGCGAAAGGAAATTTCTGTGGAAGTTCAACCTACTAACATAAGTCTTGGGCATATATGATCGTTGAGTCCATCACTAATCCATCCATATAAGTCCCATAACTTAATTTAAAAATGTATTGAAAGAAACATACACAGATGCATACAATTGCAATTATACATTGGAAGCAATTCATCAATTCAACACATTAAACATGTTCATCATATTTCATGAAGCAAATTCAATTTGTAGAGATTAACACAAATATATTTATCTTTGAAAGAAATTTTCTCGACAACTAGCTACATCGCTGCAACGTTACACCCAACCATAGGATAGTGTGCTCCTTAATCTCTTAGAATCACTGCCACCCCCAAGCTAGGCATGCTTTCCATAAGGAACTAGGTGACACAAACTCCCACACAACAAGGCTATACACCCACAACCAAGCCAATGATCACATCCAAACACAATCAGCCCAATAACATATGGGTTCTTGGACTTACTCAGCCAAGCCAACGCAAGGATTCACTACACAATAAAAGACAAGTTTTGGGTATGGACAAAACATCCTGGGAACCCAAAATCGAATATGGCAAATGGGGAAAACAACCCAAGTGACCCAAATCATTCAGAAAACGTTGGATGGCCTTCCAAAGGCAAAACAGATCTCTATTCACACCCAAATCATTTAGACCAAATGACGAATGCTTACACAGTGATTACAAGTTCTGGGATTGAAGGAAAATGTCATGGAAGCCAAAACAATGATGGCAATCGAGGAACAACAACCCTATGACCAAAATTGACTTCACAGAATGTTCAATAGCTTTACATCGGTGAATACGGCTCAACAACCACTCCGAAATCATGGTTCCCTCTTCAATCTGCTGGGCATTGCCCAAAACGATTCTCCAGTCATGGGAGAATGAAAACAAATGCAAGATCATGCTGGGAAAAAATAGGGGATGGAGGGCTGAGAAGAAGAACCACCAGCTGCGTGAGCACCCCTCATGAATGAAGGATGGATCATCAAAACTTCCCACCGCTCCTCAAAACATGAGGGAAGATGAAAACGTGCATGCATGAGGGAATGGGCATACGTTTTTGGGTGTTTTGTTTTGACACATGGATTTTCCCCATAGGCTCAAGGTATGAATAATTCCCCCTCCCTTTTCCTTTTGAAATCATGCCCCCATCTCTTTAACGTTGCGGCACATAGCTAGTTGTGGTATTTTTATGAGTTTGCATTTTACATGATATTCACAAATATATATACTATGTTTGACTTAGCACCATAAACCGTAGGGATCAACCCTGATCACCTATACACAAAAAATCAATCAATGGCAGGGCCTTGGCCTTAAGCACCTTTCCATGATTCTATACAATATTTACATCATATGCAATTCAATATCATGGGGTCAAAATGGGGGTGTTACATTCCCCTCCCGCTTCAAATAACATTGTCCTCGGTCCTTTACAATAATTTAACAATTGCTACATTGGCAGCACCCTCAGTGCTCTGCAAATTTGAAAAAAATGGATGTGCCACTCGTATGGCATCCTACAGCTCTCATGTAGCCTCATCGGGATCGTGGTGCTCATTCTGCAGTTTCACTTGTCTAATGGTACAATATGGAACTCCTCCTTGGTCCTACTAAGTGGTTGTCTTCCACAAAGACTACTCCAAGTCCTTGATTGTATGCATCATCACACACCACCCAACCTTTTCCTGGTCTTGGAGAATCCTTTCTATGCAGCTTGGAACATCTCCAATGTCTTTGGCAACCAATAATACCTTTGCTTAAGTCCCAATCAATGAGTCAATTCCCACGTTAGTATTCACAATATTTTCCAAAATCATATATGAATCACATGCACATGTATATTGTCATAAAATCAACAAAAAGTTGTCAAGTGAACCAAATACTCATCTACATAAGTAGCTTCTTTTGGTTCTACAGGTATCCGACTTGGCTTTATACAACCATAACACTCACAATCCTACCCCACTCCACACGTAGGTGTGCATTAAAGGGTAGCCAAATTGCTTCAAGCCTCGAATCACCTGAAAACACCTCTCAGCCAAGGTCTGACAACTCTGTTCTTGAGTTGAACACCTCTTCAGGTGCTTCAATAGCAGTTTTGTTCAAGAGCCTGCACCTCCTCTAGTTTCTTATCATGCTCAGGTGCTTCCTTTTCGAACACCATAATGAATTCAATTCATCTGTCAGATTCATTCCTATAGGATGCAATTCATAACAATATTTTCAAAACCAAGGCTGCATCATATGCTCACATATATATATATATATATATTAAATCAATAACAACAAAAGTTTGATAAGTAAGACAAATACTTATCTATATAACATATCTCAACTGAGATCTAGTAGCCTTCCTCTAGATCCTAACACCTTTTTGGGTGCTTAATGGAAGCTCTGGCTTAAGATCCTAGCACCTCCTCGAGTGCTCGCCAAGCTCAGGCACTACCTTTCTAGGCACGATAACAGATTAATTCTCATGTCAGATTCATTTTCGTAGGATTTATTTCTTAACAAGATTTTTGAATTCTAAGCTGAATCATTATGTACATATGTAATTACAGAAAATCAACTAGGATTTTCAAAGTAATCCAATACTTATTTGTATAGCATCTCTCAATCAAGATCCGATGTATAGCATCTCTCAACCGAGATCTGATCATCCCTGCTTTAGAGCCCAACACCTCCTTGGGTGCTTAATGATAGCTCTAGATTAAGGGCCCAACACCTCCTCCAAGTGCTTACCAATGCTCAAGAACTTACTTTCCAGACTTCATAATACCTAGGGGTTATTTTCTTCACGGAGCCCCCACTCTCGTGACAATCCCCTTACGGCGTGAATGTGTGCAGAAAGAAGTCTAACTATATGTGTTACACCCTAGGCGACCCCAATGATGCATACTGGTGCCTAGCTGGTAGGGGGGTGAGGCTATGTACTCTCGTACATCCTTCTAGAGGAGTCATCCTTCTCAAACGCATCCTCCCGAGAGCTATGTACTCCAGGGGAAGATCACCATCATCTTACCTGCGTTACATACAAGCATGCGGTTTATATGAGATTTCATTATAAAAGTAATTTTAAATGTAGGTTTTCAAACCTATTCTAGACACATCCATGTTATAGCTCAAAATAACACATCTCTGCCTATGACCACTTTCCCATGATTTCGTTGCATGTTGACACTTCCATGACGACACTTCATGAAAGTCACTAAAAAAACACCTAAATTGGAGGACCCATATCTTGAGTTTTGTAAAACAGTTTGACCTCACCTTTGCACCATTGGAAATATATTTTAGTTAGCTAAAACTTTCCAGAAGACACAAAAGTCTGGAAATTCCTAGAAGTACCCTAAAAATGAGCTTTTTTGATGCATACATGAGTTTCCTTAAGGAAACCCGCATACGTACGCGACTTTCTATATATAATACTCACTTACACCTTAAATATGTGACTTTTTACATTGAAACCCATGTATACTTCCTGCATACGCGACTGATGTCTCTGCAACCCACGTATTCCTCCCAAAAATGTCAAAAAAATACGTATTTTGAAATTCGGGTAGTTATGCAACTGACTCCTTCAGTTGTAACTACTTTGTATTCGACCCTATCTCTTCATACAGCATATACATAGAGGTAGGAAGGTCCATGAGAGGGGACTTGAACTTTTGCATTGTCATGCTGGAGGAATCGGGACTCTCTTTGCCCACATCTTTTCCCTAGAAGCATTCCCCTTGTGTTGCAGAGCTTGGAGGATGAGTTCCTTGGAGAAGAGAAGAAGTAGAACCAGATCAAGGTTTCGTGAAGTGCCCAACTTGAAGAGAAGGCATATTTGTACTTTTTTTCAAGAATAATAAAGATGTGATGTCCTTCTTCTTCCCAAATTATTGTTCAATGTGTGATTGAATCTATGTTTATGATCAGATCTGAATGTTAATCAGAATAGTTTCTCATATTGTTTTGATTATCATTACTTTACATGTGGTCATATTGGTTTGAGGAAGGTATAATTTGTTTTACAGGTCTCTTGGAGCAAGAGGAGCAAGAGGAAGATTGAAGGGCTACTTAGATCAACCTTCGTTTGGCTAAGGTATGAACCATTCCAATCTCTGAACTTGCTTATATATACTTGCAGATCTATATGCATCTCTCTTTCAACCCGAGTACGTTGATGGCCTCTTAAACCCTAGATATAGGAAACTTTTCTTTACAACAGAACTGGCGACTCTGCTGGGGAGTCCAGCCTACTGTGGGTTAGTCCTGTAGATAACTGCCCAGTATTTGCTCTGATTCAGTGTGTGGTTGTCTATCTTGGCTTTGATTTGCAGCAGTGTGTTTAGAGACCTTTATTATGTTTTCTTTTTTGAATTTTGTTGTTGTTGTATACGCAGGTTGTTGTGTTACACAGTCACGTACAACAACCTTTATACGTGGGTTTCTTTATAGGACAATCGAGTACAGTACACGAGTTGCTCTATTAGACAGTCACATACGTCTTGTAGCAGCACAAAATTTTAGGTAGGGTTGCTTGTCCCTATCTTGTTTGGATTTTGGTCTGCTTTAAGGTCTTCTCTTGCTGGCATCTTGCTGTAAGTCTGAAAGTCCTGTACACTATGCTTTGTGCTTTTTAGTAAGCCTTTGAGTTTTATTGTTTGATTTTTATTTCACTTAGCAATTTGAGGTAGGTTCTCATGTTTGGGTGATAGGTTCAGTGCGGTGTATCTAAGTCAGTGATCAGGATTTTAGATACCTTGTACTCTGTACTGCTTTCGAGTAGTGTCAGTTTGTCACTTTTCCTTTAGTGATTTCAATTGATTTTATTCATTGATTCTTCCCAAGTTAGGTGTTTTCCAAGTCTCCTCCTTAAGTAGTTGAATTTGGTTCTTGCAAGTCCGCTATACTTCATATTGCTTGCTTTATGGTTTGATTATTCAAACATACTCAAGAAGTTTTGCATTTAGGTGCATAGTAATTTTTGAAGAATTTGAAAAGTGAAGGAAAACATTTGAAACATTTGCATTTTAATTGCATGTTGTAGTTTTATTTTCAGTATTTTCAAATAAAATTTCAAAAATTACAAAAATAAGTCTTAGTCTTCTCGTACTTAGTTGTAATTTCATTAGTTCATATTTACAAAAAATAAAAGAAGCTTGTTTTAAGTAGTTGTAATTAGTTTTGGAATTCATATTATGCACATTTTTACTTTTCTTATCGAGTCTATAATATCATAGTCATTCACGCCACTTACCCTCTGACTAAGAACAACCCTTAAAATGAACGTTTAATTTAAAATTTATTAGTAAGTTTTGTTTTATAGGGTTATACACCTACTAGCTTAGGCTATATTTGTGGTATAGGAAGTGTAAACTCCCCAAAAGTGTTTAAATTCAGACGTAGTTGGCCATTCGATAGGTAAATCCTTCTCTATGTTGGTAGTATCTGGGAAGCTCCTCTCAAACGGGAGTTAAGCATGAGGCCGCGTGGAGCTTGGACTGAGGAGATGACCCTCTGATTCCTTGTCAAAACATAGACCAAAGTTTTTGCGCATATGGGGATTCTGTCATAGACAAAGTTTCGAGCTTTGCTACCCTGCCCATGCGTATGAACTAGGCTTGTGACTGTCCCCCAGACTATCAATATAGTTGAGGTATCCTTTAGTCTCTTTGACATCTAGGGTTCATACACAAGTACACCAAAAGGCTATTTCTGGTTGACCTTGGACGTGCTTGGAAGGTAACCCCGGTAGAAGGTGTGGGAGGGAGGTGGGTGATTCCTCTGCTTGTGCCTAAGAACATCTATAGTGATGCCAAGTAACTGTCTATCAGCTTTCTTCTAGAAATCATATCTTATAGTTGTTTGTATGTTTGGCTTTAGGAATTTTTTAGTGAGTGTTGTTTGGTTTGTCTGTACTTAGTCTACCTTTAGGTGTGTTCTTGGTACTTTTGGTTTCCTGTCGACCTCAGACTTTGTCTTATTGTTTGAAACTATGGCTAACACTCCTTTGAACACTAACCAAGATATCCCCATGCTGGGAACTCCTTGTACTATTCCTCTCATGGAGAATGTTGGTGTTCCCTTGATGGCCACCTTGAATCTACCTGGATTCACCCTAGGGCTACCGATGTGATTGTTTTCCACTCCAACTGTCATAAATGATCCTAATGCTTCTCAATTAAGCTCCTTATATCAAGGGCATCAAAACAATGCTTCCCCTTCACCTGAAGTTGATTCTCCTACTCCTTCTACCTCATGCGGTGAAAGTACTGATACTAGTAATCGACAGTCTAAAAGGAGTAAACAAAGGAAGAATAGGAAGAAGGCACATAAGCAAGGGGGCACCCATTCAACCTCTGCAAGTCAAGTTGAACCTCACCACCCAGCCTTTTCAGTTCACATTGGGGGAATCTATCCAACCTTTGTAGGTCATGTTGGATCTAAGCACTCAACCTCTGCAAGTCAAGTTGATCTTCACCATCCAGCCTCTGTTGATCATGCTGGTGGGATCCTTCCAACCTTTCTAGGTCACGTTGGATCCAGTCACTCGGCCTCTATAGTTCATGCTGAGGGCACCCATTCAACCTTTGATGTTCAAGTTGGACCTCCCCATCCAACCTCTGCAAGTCATGTTGGATCCATTCACCTAGCCTCTAGAGTTCATGTTGGGGGAACACACTCAACTCGTTTGAAGTGCAAACCTAAGTTCCCTTGTAATTTATACGAGGGAGATCATCTTACTCACTAGTGACCTACTATCACAGAGGTGCGAAGAGTGTGGTTCGAGACTCAAAAATTTCCTTCTCCTAATCAACCTATAGTTTTTCAACAACCTACTCAACCTTTGGTTGATCAAGTGGTCAAACCAATCTCAGATTTGGTCGATCCCACTCTTCTTTTGGAGAGTGATCCTGATGTGATTGAACCAATGTCACATTTGATCAATCCCACTCTCCCTTCGGAGAGTGACTTTCACAAAGTGGTTGAATCAGTTCCATTGTTGATCAATCCCACTCTTCCTTTGGAGAGTGAAGTGTCTACTAGTCATATTTCCTTCACTGTCAGTTCAGAACTTACTGAACAAGGGGGCACTGAAATCGCTTCAGATCAACTCCCACCAAACTCTCGGATTGCTTCCTTTGATTGGGATAACCTAGTTGAGCCGCGCCTTCCTTCTAAAGCACCTTTCCAGATAAAGGTCAAAGTTGAACCATACACGATTGCTCGTTGTATTGTTCATGAAGGATCCTCAGCTAGTATCTTGTCTTCTTGTGCTTTGCGAGGCATGGGATCTCCCAGCCTTATGTCAACTGCTAGTCAATAATTAGCATTTGATAGATGAACTTGTATAGCCTTGGGAATTCTTGCTCGAACACCTATTACTTTGGGTGGGAAGACCATCTGAGTTGACTTCATGGTGATAGAAGACCCCTTGGACTTCAATATGCTCCTTGGATGTGATTATGTCTATTCCATGCAAGATGTGGTGTCAACATTATTTCATGTGATGTACTCTAATCATGGCAAAGAAATTGTCACTATCGATCAGTTGGATTTTCTTGATCCGTCTCCTGACCCAACTAGAGACTAGGTCTTTCCTTTATTGATTCCCACTATTTCTGTAGGCACTACCCCGCCACAGGTGAGCTATGTGGCCTCATATCCTTTGCATTCAATTGCTACTGAGAAGGAGCCTCTGTTTTTATGCTTGCCTTCTTGGGACTTGGTCCTAGCAGTTGATCAGGTGAGTCATCCTATACAGACTATGGAGCCTGCTCTCCACTCTGTCAATCCATTTGAAAGTTTAGACATGTTTCCTATCTCAGATGATCTCCTTCCTTCGGATGAAGTCTTCCTAGAGTCTTTGATACAGTTTGACCTTATTTTGGATTTTGTTTCAGTTGTGACGAAGTCTAACCCTAATTTTTCTAGTAATCCTGATCTTTCTTCTTATTTTTGTCTTGTTTAGTCATTTGACTCTTCCTTTGAATAGCAAGTCAACGATCTTGGTGAGTTTGATTTTTCTTATGAATTTTTCAACTCCTGTGATACTGAGTTTGTTCTTACAAACTATATCTCCCTTGTTGATGTTTTCTCTCCTTCTGAGGTTGATCTTACTGATTATAAACCCTCGAGCCTTGGTGCTATAGAATCTTCTTCAGTTGATTCTTCCTTGACTTTACCTTTTGTAGAAGATAGCAAAGTCACATGTGTTTCTGCCAAAGTGACCCACATCAGATATTTTCTTCTGAATATGATCCTGATGTTGTTGTTTCTTGGAGACAAGATTCTTAGTTGGATTTACAACTGTTTATTGGCATTGTCTTGTTGTTCAAGTTGTAACTGAATTTGCATGTGCCCTAATCACGCTTATGAGCCTGATGCCGGCTTCCACACTTTTAGCTCGTTGTATAAGCCCTCATCTTTGTTCTCACCATCACTAAGCCTTGTATCATTTTGCCTTTGCAACTTGACATCATTACCTTGAGGAGATGTTCGCCGAGTGTCTTTATCTTGCTCGCTTTGCTTAGATTATGCATAGGTTTGTTCCTCGCGCTTGGAACTAGTTTCGCTTGCCTCTAACACTCGTATCCTTGCATTCAGATCATTCTTTATGCTCTCCTTCAAGCTCGTTAAAAATAGTAAGGAGGCGGCAAGTTGAATTTCCGTATTCGTTAAAACTTCACAGGAAATATTTGAGTTTCTTTAGGCCCAGGTATGACTCCTCAAAATAGACTTGATTGTCGAGTAAACTTGTCTATTCAGGCTCATTAAGAATATGTGAATGGGCATCTACATTGGTGGTAGGTTATCACTTTCTCGGACCATGTGGAATAATACGAGAAAGGAACACTCTCTTTTCTTCAGAATTGAGAAGAATATTCTCACGTATAGGTTTATCACGTTTCCGGACCTGAAGGACTAAAATTACGAAAAAGGAACCCCTGGTATGAGCTTAGTTTTCTCTTTTTCATGATTTGGACCTAAACAGAAAAAGATTTTGAGTGTACTTTATGCCTTTGTCATGCTCGTTAAACCCTAAAGAACAAAGCATTGAGTTTATTGTTGTAAGCCCCATTTCTTGTAATCAAATGGATATTTCCGAGTGATCTTGCCTTCCTTCACACTCGTAAAACTCAGGCTATATGCTGCTTTTGAAGGAGCGTTGGGTAGGTGGTAATTTAACCTTTTTCGGACCTTCCTAACTAAATATGAAAAAGGTGTTCCTTACTTCTTTAGAAGATAAGAGAGTTCTTTTGTGGTTTGTTTTATACTTTTCCGGCCTCAGGAGACTAAATTGGACAAAAAAGCACCCCCCTGGAGTCTTCTTTGGATTTTTTAGACTCTCTAAACTATGAAAACAGTGTCTATCATGTACTAGTTCAGGATCATAAAATCTACGAATCAGTGCTTTATCAAGCATTCTTTTGTCTCTTCTTCGAGCTTGCCAAAAATGAAGATGGTCCCGAGTTTGCTTTCTTGGACTCGTTAAACCTTTACAAGAAAGAGGAGAAGGGAAGTTCATTCACATGTATTTTACATCATGGAACCAAGTCTTGCTTCCTTAAACAAAGCATCCATTTTGAGTCTATCAACAGTTGGGTCCTGGTATTTTGACGTTATCCAGATTCAGAGTTTCTTACTCCTACAGCTGGTTTCTTTTCCAATGATATGGGGAATCTGTCAATGTATCCTACATTATATATTTGTTTCATTGATTCTTTTGTGTCAAAAGATACCTATTTCAATTTTGTGTCATGCTCACTGTTCAAGGATTAAACCTTTGTCAGCCATTTTGCAGTTTGCTTGACCTTTTATGTTGACCATTTCTTGGTATCAGTTCATTACATCATGTCTTCGACAGTCCTTGTCATGAAATTCAATACGAATTCCAGATCCAATTATTCTTTGACTTACGTCATGTTGGATGATGAAGGATTCCTTAATGCCTTCCTTCCAACGTATCTCTTCCTATCGACTACAACACCTCTTGCTCTAGGAATGAGATTTAGAGTTTTATGACAGTACCTTGGGGATTGTAGTTATCAGTGGCAATTTCCCTTTCTATTGGGTAGTGGGAATAACTTAATGTCTCCTACTCAATGGATTCTTCAAGTGTTCAAATTCAAGTCCTTGTATTCACACTTGTTAGAATGTACTAGGTACCTTGGGGACCATTTTCATTAATGGTGGCTTCCCTTGCGTTTGTTAACGGTTCTCATTATTGATCGGTAATCAAATGGTTTCCTCCATGTTTGATTTCAACTCCTTTAGTCACATGGTTAGGATTTATACCTTTTGGGTGGTTTGGATTGAAGACCTTGGGACGACAGTAGCATTTTATTTTTTTGCTATTTCGCTAGTTGCACAAGACCTTGTTACACTTTATATGACATTTTGCTGAGACATAGTTCCACCTTGTATTTTTTGTGGCTATGATCGATTGTTGAGTATGGATCCACCTTGTTCATTTGTGGCCATGACTCCTTTATATTTGATATGGCGCCTTTTTACATATTAAGCGACCATGATAGTTTCATTAGTTATACATATGTTGGATCCGCCTGTATCTTTATGGTGATGATTTTTATATGGACCGGTATGTCCCAGAGATCAATTTTGTCTGAAATTTATCTCTCTTTCAGGTACCTTTGTTCGAGCCTTTTGGTCTTGGATCCTCTGCTCTCTCCATACTCAGCTGTTTCCTTTATAATGTATTTCTGCTATCATCTTCCCCTCTAACCTCATACATTAGGGGGCATCTGTCATAGCTCAAAATAACACATCTCTACCTGTGGCCACTTTCCCATGATTTCGTTGCATGTCGACACTTCCATGACGACACTTCATGAAAGTCACTGAAAAAACACCTAAATTGGAGGACCCATATCTTGATTTTTGTAACTCCATTTGACCTCATCTCTACACTATTATAAATATATTTTAGTTAGCTAAAACTTTATAGAAGACATCAAAGTTTGAAAATGCGTAAAAGTACCCTAAAAATTAGCTTGTGTGATGCATACGCGAATTTCCTTAAGGAAACCCACCTACGTACGTGACTTGCTATATATAATACTCGCTTATGCTTTAAATATATGAATTTTTTCATTGCAATCCGCTTATACTTCTTGCATACACGACTGTTGTCTCTGCAACCCGCGTATTCCTCCCAAAAATGTCAAAAAAATATGTATTTTGAGATTCGGGTAGTTTGGGTAGTTATGCAACTGACTTCTTCAGTTGTAACTACTTTGTCTTCAACCTTATCTCTTCATAAATCATATAAATAGAGTTATGGAGGTCCATGAGAGGGGACTTGAACTTTTGGATTATCATGCTGGAGGAATCAGGACTCTCTTTGCCCACATCTTTTCCCTAGAAGCATTCCCCTTGTGTTGCAGAGCTTGGAGGCCGAGTTCCTTGAATAAGAGAAGAAACAGAACCAGATCAAGGTTTCATGAAGTTCCCAACTTGAAGAGAAGGTATATTTGTACTTTTTTTCAAGATTAATAAAAATGTGATGTCCTTCTTCTTCTCAAATTATTGTTCAATGTGTGATTGAATCTATGTTTATGATAAGATCTATATGTTAATAAAAATGGTTTCTCATATTTTTTTGATTATCATTACTTTATATGTGGTCATATTGGTTTGAGGAAGGTCTAATTCGTTTTTTAGGTCTCTTGGAGCAAGAAGAGCAAGAGGAGCAAGAGGAAGGGCTTCTTGGATCAACCTTCATTTGGCTAAGGTATGAACCATTCCAATCTCTGAACTTGCTTATATATACTTGCAGATCTATATGCATCTCTCTTTCAACCCCAGTATGTTGATGGCCTCTTAAACCCTAGCCATAGGAAAATTTCCTTTACAACATCCCTTCGAGAAGCTATGTATCCAAGTACATCCTTCCGAGGAGCCATGTACAACCAGTACATGTTTTCATCATCTCACCTGTGTTACATATGTTAACACCCTCTATGTTGAACAATTGAGGAAGGATATGATCAAGAAATGATAAAGGAATATATTAAAAATTGGTAAAAGGTTGGTATTCATGAGTCTTTATCAAAAATGCGCACTTTGGTTAATTCACTGCACAATTGGAGGGTGTAGATTTGTGATTGTGCAGATCTATGGTTGCAAATAGATCCACTGGGAAAAGTTGCATGAGAAAGAGGTTTTGGCGAAGAGCGAAATGGGTTAACAAGATAGCAAGATCGACGGCCAAGAGATAAAGCAAATTAAATCTACGGTCATAAGGTAATCCACGATGTGAAGATGCAAGGATTGAACGAGGAGATAGGCCGGTGGATTGTGTGGAATGGATTTGATCCACTGGTTCAAAACAAGAGATGAAGTGTTATCAACGGCCATAGTCTACTTCGGAGCGCAAACTTGTGAGATAATTAAAATGGATGAGTGGTAGCGGATTTCAAACCGCTTTCCATGTGGCGTTTTTTAGTGAGTTCCGTTGAGGAAAGTGGTAAAGGAGAAACAACTTGTTGGAGGTCCCGAAATCATTATTCATTGTATAACAGGTGAGTTGACCAAGGTAAAGTCATTTTGTTTGCATGCTGCCGGTGAAAAGAAGAAGGGATAGTGCGCCATCTTTTCCAAAAGTCAACTTTCACGTATCTAACAGTTACTAGGTAAGCCTTAAAACTCAGAGACTTTGTTTAAGACTTATTGTCGTTGTTTTATTATGGAGAAGGAGCAGAGTTCAGGGATATTGTGCAGGGTTCTAGATGAGAGAAAACAAGTGGTTATTGATTGGGAGAGGAATGTGTTTGACCCTATTCTGTTAGTATGCAGTGTATCAGTCTCAAAAAAATGTTTATGGTAGTATAATTCATAGGGAAATGATATCCTAAATGTCTGCAGTTCCTTCCTGTATTACTTTGCTGTCGAACAAACCCTACCTTTCCCTGAATTTGTCGAGTGGTGTGCAAATAGTTATTCGTCTTTTGAAAGAGTTATTATGAGTCATACAATGTAAAAAATCCTCTGTAGAATTGACACAAAATCTGTTCGCGGGATATTGAGTCTGCCTGATAGTTTTCTTGTAAACCTCAAATCCTTCAATGAGCAAGTCCTGATTGAATTGTATAAAAATTGCAAAACTGAAGTTAGATGTTAGTTTTTATCCAATATCCTAAAAGTTGGTCAGTCATTACAGGGTTTATTTCTGCCATACAATGTCAACATTTTCAAAGATGAAGTCCAATTGGCCATGTCAATTGTTGGTCAAGTTTTGGGTCTGGAGGATGATACCCATGTCAACGAAGTCATTTTGGGTTTTTTATTAAGTATAGGTTTGACTGAACTCGAATCCAATTCAGTCCATTGTTTTAATCTTGATGAGTATTTAGCCGAAGTAATCCTTACCCAATTGGTTGAATTTCCTAAAGTCAGGTTCTTCAGGTACTAGTCATCTTTTTTGAACATGTTTTTGTGTTCTAATGTATCAGAGTTGCATTTCTTATCAACCATGTTCTCTCCAGACCTTCCAAAACATATCAACATGTTTGAGTTCGTAAATACAATTATGGCTAAAATATACAAAATGATTTTTGATGATGTCTTAGCAAGGGTGTTGGAGGACATGAGAATTATGTTACAGTCTTCTTCAGAACACAAAACAAGAGATTGGTTTTTGCATAAATAATTTACTGTTCTTAAAGTGTATGGGTTCACTGGAGAACCATACAAGTTACCCGCTTTCTTGACGCCAAGAATATTCGCATTAGAGTTCATGAGGCAAAGGTTATATGCAAAAGAAGAACATTTCAAAGCGTTTAAAAAATCTTCTAATGTTAAAGTCCCTCTCAAAGTCGGTCCTTTCATTTTTAAGAATAAAAGCGCTCTGTTAGTGATTGAGAAATTATTAGAAGTTATGGATTTTCAAAAAGAGAAAAAAGTGAATTATGACCCACACCATATTATTTCTCAGAGGAAGCAACTGAACAAAAACAAGCCATTTGATCATCAAATTGTTGAGGGATTAGACAAAATAGCAAATCTATCTAATTTTGAAGGAAATACAGAAGCTAATGAAGATAAGAGGGACATATTGGCTGTATTATTTCAAAGGTCTGTTAATTCCAGTGTTATGAATAAAAGGACTCTTTATGAAGCAGATGGAATGGACGTAGATGAAGAGATTTCTAATAAAAATATCAAAACACATCCTCAGGATGAGCTAACTATTTCATAAGAAATATTTTCAGAAGATTTAAAGAAGATGGTCCTGTTTTAGAAAAAGTCTGTGCAAATGCATCAATATTCTTTTGGAGATAAAAGTAAAACAGAGTCCATTTCTAGTTACAAATCTAGGACAAAGTTAATGTTGAATTATGCTGAGAAAGAAATGCAGTCAATGGAGGAAACTAAGATTCTGCTTCCTCGAGTTAGGAAATTAATCAATAAAAAAAACTCATTGATTTTTACTCGAGATGTAGAGACGAATACCCTAAAATTTGTTGTGGTAAGTGATAAGAAAGTGTCTGAAATGGAGGTGAAGCTGGACAAAATCAGTGTTCCTGATAAAATACAGTTCCACAAACAAACCGGAGATGTTATTTATTCTGATTTTTTACATGCAATTGTGAAAATTACTAAATTATAGTCTCTTGTAGATAAAATGGAAATTCAATTGAAACATGAGAAGGTTGAAAATAAGGCCAATTTGATTCAAATAAAAATGTTACAGGAAGATATTATAAGCTTAGGGACTGAACCAAATAATACTCAAGCGACGAAGAAGCTTCTGGAAGAGAAGGATAATACCTTCAGGTGTTGAAAAAGAAGCTTAAGGTCCCTAACGCTAAACATGTTCAATATTCAGAATTGTTTGCATTATAGGAAGAAAAAGACAAAGTCTACCAGGAAATGATGGATTATAAAAGAAAATCATTGAAGCTGCAGGAGGAGAAAGACAAGTGGGAAACAAAAAAAGCTGTGTTGATAGCTCAAATTGCAAAGTTGAAAAAAGATCAAAATGATGAAAAAGAGGTGATGGAAGAATTGATGAATCAACCTTTCGTTGATACTGAGTTACTCCTTGTTAATGTTGAAAAACCATTAAATGAATTTTTTGTAGATGATTTACCAGTTCCTATGTCTTAGGTGAGCTTGAAAGAAGTGGAAATTAAAGAATTGAAAGATGAGAATGAAAAGATCAAGTCAGAATTGCCTAAAAGTGTTGAAGAGAAGAATAAAGCGTGGAATGAGAAGAGCCAATTACAGAAATATTCAATCAATTAAAAGAGAGAAATACAGGAAGAGCTCCTTTACAGTGAGCTAAACATTTGATTTGGGATACTTTGTCTATGGAAATCACGAAATTCAAGCATTATTTAAATTTTATTGATGATGAAAGTGCACTGGTAAATTTGGTTGCTCAAAGATTGAAATTGGCAAATGAAACTATGGAAAAGAAACCTCTGAATATTGCTCATAATGCTATGAATTTCTTGAATCCTCTGACATATAAAAATTTGTAGGGCATTGGGATCAAATACAGGGTAGCAATTGTGTTATGGGCGAAGAAGTTTATCAATAAACATTAACTTATGAAAGTCGTGCAGGATAAAGTGAATCAAATGTCTTCTCAAATCAAGGATTTCAGGACGGCTTTTAAATATTTATTTGATGTTGATCTCCCTTCTTTTTGGGATGACGAAGGACGATTGTTTTCTCAGGAACAATATCATAGCTTATTGGTACAAAATCACATGGATCATTCTAAATTTCAAGATTTAGTCAAAGAATTAACAGGAAAGGTTATTGTGGAAAAGTTGATAGAAGACTTTGAAATATTGGGCAAGTTTTTAATGATTAAAAAAGGATTACCAGCTGTATCTTATGAATCTTATGTGGATTTGGAGGTGTCAATAAGAGAGATGATAGAGTATGACACTCCAAATGTGGAACAGTGGAATATCGTGGAGAAATTTGGAAAGACCAAATACATACTACATTTATGAAGACAGGTGTTGCAATTTCGGAAAGCTGTTTGTTCGTGATGCCTTGCATTTATGGAGTTTTCTATAATCAAGCAATCTGTTATTTCAAAATAAGCATGTAATTATTATTCCTAGTCATTAGGGATATGGTTACATGAACTTATGATTAACATATTAAGTTGGTTATTGATGTTCATGGAAGAAACTAGTTTTGTATATATTTGAGTTTCATTGAAGTATCGAGGGTTGGAACTCGCAAGATTGGACTGATGTTTTTGTGAGATCCATTTTTGAATAAAATTACTGAGCCAAATGATAGTTGATATTCAAAAATTCATGTGTTGCTTATGTTACAGTCTATTCTTTCTTTCCTTGTGAATGTTTTCGAAGTGTTTACCTTCCATTATGTTTTCTTTCATGTCTGAACACAGTGCTTAATAGTTTCAGAATTCATACATGTATGCTCTAGCCATTGTTTTAGATATTCAAAAAAAAAATTCTAAAGTTGATATGGAATTCATCCTTTGATGCTCTATATTGATGGGTTGTTCATGTTTCTTTCTTATCACCTGAAAATCAATGAATGACTGTAACTGAATAATTATCTTGCCTTTGTAGAGATTCTGTGTAGAAAGCTTTGTATTATCTTTATCTGTTTTGACTCTATTTCCCAATGGTTATATGTGTTGTTTCAATCATCTCCATAACTTAAAAAATTTTACTCCAATATCTGGCCTTGTTAAATTTATATTTGAGAGATCCCTCTCTGGAAAGAAAATCTAGTTTATTTCTAAAAGTGGTTATTGTTGTTACCTTGAGATTACCTTTCACAACCTTAGGTATATTTTGAGTGATAAAAACATACAAGCATGCAGTTTATATGAGATGTCATTATAAAAAATTAATCATAGATTTTGAAATCTATTTCATGCCTGGATAAAGTTCCAATGTTCAAATGATCAATAATAGTGATAGTCAAATCAAAATTTGAATTCACAATTTTGCTTCCCACAGAAAAATCAGCTTTTGAAACCATGGATCATCCTCATATTGTTTGGCTTTTTCAAGTGGGGAGTACTCATCCCTGACTTACACATGCTTCCAAAAACCTGGACATTCACATACAACATGTCATCTTGACACCATTTTAAATGAGCCAAACAATTGATAATATTTAATTAACAATCATCAGCAAAATTTAAAATCAGAAGTTCAAAATCTATTCCGTTCAAAAGTTATATTTCAGTCATGAGATCCTTCTCACAACACATGGCAATTTCCTACCTTGGTTTCAATGGGTACCACTAGACTTCTCTGCTCAGGTCATTCTACTTGCAGTCTTCAGGAAGGGCCAATTCCTCATGGAACCACAAGTTCATATGCAGGCTTCCTCAGCCCATACATAGGCTCAATTTTGCCTGCAAAATATTCTTTAGTGAACCTCCTGTAGTATCCTGCAAGTCTAACAAAATATTTTACATCTGTTAATTTTCTTGGAGCAGGCCAACTTCTCATGGCCTCAATATTTCCAAGGTCTACAGATATCCCTTCATCTGAGATAATGTGACCCAAATAATGAATTCCATCTTTGTAGAAGTCATAGTTGCTCAACCTTTCATACAATTGATTCTTCCTGAGAAAATTCAAGGTCGGCCTCAATTGTTCCACATGTTTTTCCTCATCCTTTGAATAAGTAAGAATGTCATCAAGGAAAATGAGAACAAACTTTCCTAAGTACCAGCTGAAAATATTTTTCCTAAGGAATATAAACATAGTTGGTGCATTTGTGAAACCAAATGGTAACACTACCAACTCATAAAATCCATACCTTGCTCTGAAGGTTGTCCTATGAACATATTCATCTTTGATACTTACCTAATGGTAATCAGATCCCAAGTCAATCTTGGAAAATACCTTTTCTCCTCTCATTTGATCAAAGAGTTCATCGATTCTAGGAAAAGGATACTTGTCCTTCACAGTGACCTTGCTTAAATTTCTATAATCAATACACAACATGATGTCTATCATATTTCCCCTCCTCAACCCCAACTGGTGCTCCCCACTGGGACACATTTGGACTGAGATGCTTCTTTTCCCCCAACTCTTGCAGCTACAGTTTCACCTCTAGGATTTTAGGTATGCTCATCCTACAAGGTGTCTAGGACACTGGTGCTACTCTAGGAATAAGCTCAAAGGTGAGATTAATTTCCTTCTTTGGAGGAATCCTTTGAATTTCATCAGGAAAAACATTCCTGAATTCCTATAGCATATGAAATCCTTCCAACCTAGGAGTATCATATTCTGCTACCTCTGAAACATGAACTGCATACCCTCTGCAACCTTTCCCATAGAAATTCTGCAGCTACATTGCTGAAGACTTCCCTTTAGAGATCACTTCTGGAAATCCTTTCACAACCCTTAGGTTGCCTTCATCATCCAAGCACTCAAAAGTCTTGTTGTAAAAATCAATATTTGCTCAATGTGCTTCCAACCAATCCATTCCAATGAGGACATCATATGATCCAAGTGGTAGAACATTCATATATGCACAGGTGACTAACCCATCCATGACCAATGGACATTTAATTATCACCTCACTGATCTTCTTCTTGACTCTAGTGGCTAGTTGGACTAACCATGATCTTCTATACTTTGAATTCTTCAAGGTGCACGCCTCAACAAGTCTAGGAGTGATATAGGTGTGAGTCGATCCAGGGTCAATCAAAATAGAAATAGTTTGTTCAGTGATCTCACCCTCAACTTCCACCACAGTTGAGTTAGGACCTTCCTGGTGGTCTTCAAACACTGCACAAATTTTAGGAATGATCCTTGCTTCCTGACCCATAGTTTCAGCTTCTTAGGTGCTAGGGAATTGACCCTCATTCTTATTCTCAAGTGGACAAATCCTGCGCAGATAAGATCCTTCACATCCCCAACATTTGAGTGGTTCTTTTAGATTTTCCCTCATCACTCTGGATGGCTCAATCACAACTTGTGATAGCTTCCTTCACTACTTTAGGAGGGGAGAAGGTTTAAAACTTTTCTTCCTTGGATTAAGCTTCTGATTCTTCTCGTGAGAGTTTCTCCTACTCCCTTTTATCTTTGTTAACAGATTCCCATAGTTTATCTGCTTTTGGAGATCTACCAAACTTTGTAGCATGGTTGTAGTCAACTGGTTTTGCTCTACCAAAGCCTTGAACAACCTTTTATTTTCTTCTTTTCAATCCTGCAACTTTGCCCTCAGGATTTTTATAGTACCTACAACATCTGGGGAATTCTCCTGTTCCCACTTCCCAATAGCTTGAGTTCCATGACCTTGGACATTTTCAGCTAGCCTTACATGCCCTTACCCATGTAGAAAAATCCGACGTAAATGGGGTCCTCCACATATCCAGCATTGGAGTGGGTTTCTTCCCTCTTGTGGGTCTCTTGGCTTCCCCCCCATAGCATCTTTCCCTTTCTCACAGGGATCTTGTGCATCATCCATGCTGTTAATATTCTTGGCGCTGATCTTCTTTGACCCTCTTAGTCGGACCTAGATCAACTTTTCAATCGGCACTATGAATCTACAAAATGTGTTAACAACAACATTTGTTATACAATCTCATAAATCAAAAGAAATTACTTACAAATTGCTTATTGCAGGCATGATCGGTCAAGATCGTAGTAGAATTTAGATCACGGTCACGGTGCATTTTGTTGGGTTGGTTAAGTTTAGCAATTTTGCTAAATAACACTATTTCTTATTGTAGTTTTTTTTTTTTTTTTCTGCAACCAATTGCCTTGGCACATTTATAACAATGGTGCAACAAACAGCTCTGTCAAATGACAACCTGTTTGTTCTTTTCCATTTTTGCACAATCTGGTGCACACATGCACTACCATTTTTCATCTTTCGGGCCCGTGCAATCCCTACTGAAACCTACTAAATTTATTTGAACAAAAATGTGGATTTCCCATGGGCCCTTTGAGGCCCAAATCTAAAACATGAGCTCTATTAACTGTTCAACTTGGCCCATTTAGGCCTTAGTGCTGCAACCAACAACTTTGATACCATACTGTAACGTCCCATCCCACCTCAGAGGAGAAATGTGACCATAGTCCCACACATTTGACGAATGCACATCCATATGCTCAAAGTTCAATCTATTCATCTCTGTATAAATTCTCTAACTTCCCAATATCAGAGAAATTGCTTCTGTTAGTGATCAATTCGACGACCTATGAAGAAAAATATTGGAGGAGATTGAACGGTGGAGAAAATATCGACGAAAATTGGCGGTCACAATCCGTTCTGCAACTAGAAAAATATCGACGATGGAGAATCAATCCTGGAAGTGTCAACGGTGTGGAAAACCTGAATCTATGGAATCAGGGAAATATGAAAATTTCGGTCCCTCATCCTGCATCCCGCCTGCAGAATAGCCTATTGCATAAATAATCAATGGCGGAATTAGAAATTGTGACACCACATCCCGCATTCCTACATCTAACATTCCGCATGCGGAAGGGAGAGTTGCAGAAGGAAAATTCCACGAGGAACAGAGTTTACAGAAGGCCATTTCCGCATCCCGCATCCTGCAAGTTGCGGAAAGGAAGGGTTGCGAAAGAAATTTTTTATGGAAATTCAACCTGCTAACAGAATTCTTGGGCATATTTGATCATTCAGGTCATCACCAATCCGACCATCTAAGTCCCATAACTTAATTTAAAAATGTATTGAAAGAAACATACATAGATGCATACAATTGCAATTATACAACGGAAGCAATTCATCAATTCAACACATTAACCATGTTCATCATATTTCATGAATCAAATTCAATTTGCAGAGATTAACACAAAGATACTTATATTTGAAAGAAGTTTGCTCCGCAACCAACTACATCGCTGCAACGTTCCACCCAACCATAAGCCAGTGTGCTCCTTAATCTCTCGGCATCACTACCACCCCCGAGATGGACATGATTTCCAAAAGGAACAAGGGGACAAAGAATCCCACACAACAAGGATATACATCCGCATTCAAGCCAATGATCACATCCAAACAAATTCAACCCAATAACATATGGGTTCTTGGACTTACTCATCCAAGCCAACATAAGGATGCACTACACAACAAAAGACAAGTTTTGGGTATGAACAGAACGTCTTGGGAACCCAAAATCGAATATGGAAAATGGGGAAAACAACCCAAGTGACCCAAATCGTTCAGAAAACATTGGATGGCTTTCCAAAGGAAAAAATGATCTCTGTTCACACCCAAATCATTCAGACCAAACGAAGACTGCCTACACAACAATTGCAAGTTTTGGGATTGAAGGAAAACATCATGGAAGCCAAAACAACAATGGAAATCGAGCAACAACAACCCTATGATCAAAATCGACTTCATAGAACGTTCAATAGATTCACGTGGGTGAAGACGACTCAACAAACACTCTAAAATCGTGGTTCCCTCTTCAATTTGCTCGGCATTTCCCAAAACGATTCTCTAGCCATGGGAGAATGAAAACAAATGCCAGATCGTTCCAGGGAGAAATAGGGGATGGAGGACTGAGAAGAAGAACCACTAGTTGCGTGAGTGCCACTTGTGAATGAAGGATGGATCATCAAAACGTCTCGTTGCTCCTCAAAATGTGAGGGAAGATGAAAACGTGCATGCATGAGGGAATGAGCATACGTTTTTGGGTGTTTTCTTTTGACACATGGATTTTTCCTATAGGTTCAATGTCTCAATAATTCCCCCTCCCTATTCCTTGTGAAATCATGGCCCCATC
>LPNX010858782.1:66530-120329 GCA_001517045.1 Pseudotsuga menziesii | reverse complement strand
ATATATACTGTGCTTGACTTAGCACCATAAACTGTGGGCATCAACCCTAATCACCTATACACAAAACATAAATCAATGGAAGGGCCTTGGCCTTGAGCTCCTTGCCATGATTCCATACAATATTTACATCATATGCAATTCAATATCACGGGGTCAAAAACCAAGGTGTTGCATCATAGCAATAAGGATGCTATGTTTTGGAAAAGAAAAACAAAGTATGAGTTTCACAATGAGTTTCTATTGGCTACCATAACTTCTTCTAAGTTGTTTGTGATTGATCCCAATTCACATTCATATAAAATCCATTAGGAATATGAGCTGTGTAGTTTGTCTCCTGTTCCATTTTCCTTTAGCTTTTGTCAAATAAGCCATAGGGATTTATTTTATAAATTAACAATATTTGGTGCCCCCACTATTAATTTTTTTGCTTCAAATCATCCATAGGTTTCATATGCACCTTCAATTTTATAGAAAGTCATAACTAGAATTCCAATATTATCTTGAAATGCGGTAGCATTCCTTAATAAGCAAATGGTCTAAAGAACAAAAGAAGGAAATGAGTGATGATCCTTTGGTGTCATTATCTGCTATCCAGGATTCTAAGGCCTCCTCAATTGTTTCTCTTTCACGTCTGCCTTTTAATCCAATAGTTTTCCTAACAGCTGACCAAAATTCCTTGTAAAGCTGACATGACATATATAGATGAAGAATGTTCTCTATCTTTTCCTTTGTAGATTATCTTAACTGAGCACTTTATTGCAAAGGATGAGCCATCTATTTTTTTTTCTTTAGTGGTGCTTGGAATTTTCTTATGCGATGTCATTTTTACCTTTCCATGTCTATTCCTTGATTTGTTAACGAAAATTGGTACCCCTTAGTAACTTTATATGATCCACTTATTTTGTCTGTTTCCCAGACCAATGATTAGCCAGTCAAAAGTCTTATCATTGTTGTAATCATTCTTATACATTGAATTTTGTAAGGCTTTAGTTGCAATATCAACTATTCTACACCACCTCAGCAATAATGTTACACTAGATTGTGTACAATTGAGAGACATATAGACCAAATGCAATGTTATATAGAATAAAAGGAAAGTATGATTTTTTCCTGAAACACAACATTTATTTTCCTAAACAGTTATGCCTACAACCAATCCTTCAACGCCCTGTATGTAGTTAGATATAATAGTAGGATGCCTCTTTAACCTGGATTTTGGGATTGATTCATCTCCATGGGTCCTCTTTTCTTATCTCCTATTTTAAAATATTTCAACACTCCTCCTGGGTGAATTAAAACCTAAGTTTCCAAGAAATGTGGGTGCAAGGACAGGGACACCACTTTTTGAAAAATGGTACTCGGGTTTTTCGAGGTGTCATATATATATAATTCATTGATCCAATTATTCTTCAATCATCATTCATTAAATATTCACATTGGAACATAAAATTTGATATCAAGTGGAAGTTATATTATGATTCCATTGTCATACTACATTCAGATTTTTCCTTAAGTGCCAGTGGAATTTGCAGACATGAACTAGAAAATACAAAATTTAGAAAGATCTAAAAAGTTAACAATGGACAAGATAAATGACTTGGATTCCTCAAGCCATATTATCAATATCCTCACGATCATCATCAACATCACTAAGGTTCTTAGTTAATAGGCTCTCTAGGTATTCCACTCTTAACTTTAGGCTCTTGCACATCCATAGTAACTGGAGGAAACTTAACAAGGCCATCTTACTGTACCTCCTCATCCACACATATAACATCATCTTTGTATTGATCCCATCTCTTAAAAGGAACCTACTTGTACCCTGGGTATTTCTGATATATTAGACCAAGTGAGTTATGAATGCAAACTAAATTATTTTCCTTTTTTGATCCAAAATTGTTTTTTTCTCATTGAATTGATGATGGAAGAAGAGCGTCAACTCCTCTCAAAAGATGAAGAATTGGTTCCCTTCCCATGTAATCATATGGAAAATTGTAAGTTATAAGTATGTGCAATAAATTAACTCAATAACTGTTTTATTAAAATTTACTACAAATGTCAAAAACAATGTGAGGAACTAGCTACCTGCCCAAGTACTTCTATGGAAAACTATTGCAACTCATGGGCATCCACACCATGAATCCACCACCAATCAATTGAGTCCTTATTCTTCCATTTATCATGTTAATTTTCCACTAAACCGAGATCATGATTTCCATATCCAATAAATTTACTTCACATAGATTATTTACAAAAAAAAAAGTCTTCAATCCGAAAACTTATGAATGGAAATACAATGGATTTAATTAACGAAAATGGATAGTGGAATCATAAACACCACACATTTGAACACGGATATTTCTAGGCAATGCTCCGAAAAAAGCCCTAGAAAAAAAAACACGTTTAAAAGATATTTTTTTTCATCCCACAAAAAATTATCAACAAAACTTTCAATAATTAATACATGAATAAATACACCTAAAAAACATTCTATGACCTTTATAGACACCTTGAAATTTTCTTAATAAAACTTTCAATAATTAATACATGAATAAATGCACCTAAAAAAACATTCCAAACAACAATACGACCTATATAGACACCTTGAAATTTTCACCGAACAAAACCATGCAACATGTAGAGATGCCCATACTATTTCGTATGAACTATCTCAAAACAAAAAAAACCTCACCTCGATTTCTGCACCAAATAGTACAACATTTCCCTCGATTTCTTAGTCCACGGGCATCGAATTCTGAGTATTATCCATGAGCTTGAGATGGGATAAATATTATATAAAAGTTTTGATACTCATACTGGTTGTTATGGATGGCATATTTTGACTAGTGTTTCTCATATTTGATTTGTAATTGTTTTGTATGACAAGTCCATAGAAGTTTTATGGATTGTTGGTTAAAATAATAATACTCTTGTAATTTCATATGTTGGGTGTGAAGATTACAAAGACTATTTTCATGTTTAGTCAAATGGCATTTGATTGAAAATTGAAGCAAAATCGAACTACAGTTACCTGATTGAAAAAAAAATGGTTTCATTTTTAAAATTGTCAAAAGAATTGGTTTTAATGATTGTATGTGAGTTCATGAACAATTGCATTGGGAACACATAATATTGGTTACCGAGTACATCTTCGCAGTTAGAAATGATATTGTGGCATAGTACTCAACAATACTTAATTGATTAATGTTTATTTGGATATGAAGTATAGCTTGGTTCTATTTGAGTAAAGTGGAAATAATCATTATGTCACCATATTGATAACATATTTCAATGACGAAACAAGTAAAAGAACAATGTTATTCACATCATTGATTCTATGTTATTGTAAGTCCCTGCCATCGGCTAGCAGGGACTCTATGAACGGCCTTGCCGTCATTTTCAATTACCCTGCATGCAAAACAAAACAAAAATAAATTATTAGTCCTAAGTTTGCATTCAATTATTTATAACGCAGTGGTTTTATCTAATTATTAGTCCCTGTTCATTTGACATCTATTTGCCCATCGTTCTCTCAACCAATTGGAGAATTGAAACTCTTATTTGGCCTCTTCTCGAGACGGGTATCTTTTCGACATCATGATATCCTAAGTTTCAGTATCAGCTTGGTAAAAAAACGACTGATATGTGTTAATGCTATTACTCCCTTAGCATTAGTTTGCGAGTAATTGTTAACATTAAATGTTTGTTTGATGCAAAGAAATACTCTTCTACCCACCCCCTTGCTCTTTGGTGCCGCCTTGCTCTTCGGTGGAGAGCAGCCTTACTCTTCGATCGATCGGCTTACTCTTCGGTGGACAGCAAGAACAAAATGATGCCAGGTGGTGTTGAGACATTTTGTCACCCCTGATTCATGTGAAAGAGCTTCAAAAACACGGGATTACGCTGTATTTCACAATTGAGAAAGAAAGACGGAGAATTCCAGATGTTCCAGCCATATAATTTGTTCAACGCACATCGACAAACATAGAGAGAATTATATTGGATTTTTCCAGGGCTGTGTATGAGAGCTTCCATTTGATTGGCCAGTGAGCATCTTTTGCAGAGACGGCCAACACAGGTATTTCATATTTTTATCTTCAGCTAGTATTTTTTTCAACTATATTTGGCTTACTGAACTTCAAACTAAACTAGGAAGCTGCTACCGCTTTGGACAGTCCGCAATAGAGAACCTGCAAGAAGCTCATCTTGCGACTAGACAAGGATAGCTTTAGATATACTAGGGAAGACATGATTTCTAAATAGATAATGAAAGAGATTAAGTAACGAAGGTGGGTATGGAGGTGTACTTATCTCTTGCCATGCGTGAATATCTCTTTCTTCATAGGCACGCATTATATCAGAGCATTATGGTAAGGACTGCACAATAGGGTGGCCTTTAGTCGAGCGCACTCCGCTACAAATAAAGCCCCTTTTCACCAGTATACTGGAGGAATGAAATAAAATGAACGTTCATGAATGTACTTGAACGCTACCTTCCTATTGGCAATTTTAAATAAAATTAGATTTTCATTTGTAAGGACAATATACTCGACCTTCGATTGTTTTACACTCGTAAACACTAAATAATGGCTTTGAGTTTCCCACCATAGAAGACAATAAGGAATTGGAGTGTGCAACCGTTTCCTTCTACAGAAAGACGATTGGAAGAAACACCATCTCAATTTACCCCGGTACCGGGAAGTTGTTGATATCTTCACCGTAGTGATAAGGTGATTATACTCTTAGGAGTCTGCGCAGATAAATAAGGAGTAAAGCATTATACTTCCTGCGATAGCTCTCCAACCGTTCTTGAGGCAAGCGCTAGCAATTGTTCTTAGCCCTAGAAAATCGATTCCTCCGACTATGTTCCAAAACCCTAAAATTCCATGTTCTGGAATATCATGTAAAAGCACAAAATATGCACATATCAATGTGTTGTCTTCTGAAAACGTAAGAATGCACCTAATATATTGAGGATGGATAAATCCAGCCAAATGATGCAAATTCAAGTTAAGCAGAAAAACAGTATTTCAACCGAATAATTATTACTTCAGAAATTGTTTATACAAGTTTATTTTCGTATAGTATCAAAATGCCATTTATGTAGGCAACGTCTTATATAGCTAGTTTAATAAATGACAAGAAAAAGATTTTTTTTAACAAATTGTACCACCGATTTACAATACTTGCTCAAAGGCAAATTCAGGTTAAAAATATATGCCAAAACTGAATAATCACTTTACCATGGCTTAAAGACATAAAATTATTTTGTAGTACCTGCTCTTAGCCCTAGAAAATCGATTGCTCCAACTATGTTCCAAAACCCTAAAATTCTTGTTAGCTTTTGCAATTTGTATTGAACATTGCTAGAAACATGCTAACCCTAGTGCCAAAATTAGGCATATGATCAGTAAAAATACAAATAAAAAGCGAGTCTCCAAATGCGCTGGAAGTCTCCAAAACTATAAGGATCGATGTCTCATCATGACATGATCTAATATTATGATGCTTTTCACTTACTTTAACTTATCTGAATATCAAGGAGTTATATATGTATTTATAGTTAAGCTGCAAAGAAACGAATACAATATTTACCTCAAGCTTGAAATAAAACATATATAAGAGATTAATTATGTTACCACACTATGGCTCATTAATATGAGTGACTCATATGATAACTCTCACAAATAGCGAAAAACCACTCAATTGCTTCTTCGTAGCTAAAACTCTTAGTCTAGCGATAACCCCATTATGCTGATAGACGCCTCCATCAATACAAATTTTTACATTCTTGGCAGCTCCAATGGGTGATAGAAGAAGGAAGCTCGAATTGGAGACCTCCTAATTAGCATGTCTGGAATGGTTCTCCGAATGGCCATCATGCACGATACGAAGGAGCGACCTGTTTTATGGGTCATAAACCCTACCTTGGGACTCTCCAAAGAGGGCCAACATGCAATTCGGGTGGCATACATGCAGCTTGATCCCTACCGGTGGTTTGGTGTGGCCTTAGAGAGGCTATCGGTGGAGGAGGTTCGTGGTGGAGTTGGTGAGGTGAGTGCGTATCTAACAGGTGACTGGTGGAGTTGGGTGGTGACGGAAGGACCAGTCACGTGGAGTAGTTGATTGGTCATTCCACCACCGCCCAACTCCACCTGGACGATGGCAAAAGGTCAAGTTGGGTGAGACGCATGGCCCTCATGCACACTCCCGCACCCATCCTTAGTGCACGCATATGCCGGTTAACGGGCTTGAATCGTTCATTGAATGGGATGATATGAGCTACAAATCATACCTGAGCTGTCATACTTTTTCTAATTTATGAAGTTACATTTGTCATACCTCCGCTGTCATACATTTTTCTAATTGACCAAGTTACATTTATCATACATAAGGTTTTCTAGTATTAAATTTGTCTTACATGACAAATTCGAATTCAGGAGGTTACATTTGTCATACACACATTTTCGAATATTACATTTGTCTTACATGGTAAATTCAAATTCGATGAGCTTACATTTGTCTAAAGGTATGTCTAATGTTTAGAACAATTGTCTAATACTTAGCATTGCCGCATCCTTTTGCAGGATTGTGCTCGTGTTAGGGGCTGCATGCTGCGGGTGACAGATGCTTTCAGACATGCAACAACACCTGGTGGTGTCAGATATCAAGTTACATCGGCTATTTATTTATTAGCTGATTGCAAAGTAATTTGCAACTGAGCAGAACAATTATACTTAGGTACAGTTTCTTTCGATTCTTTAAATTCATTTGTTTCTTTTTTTTAAATTCAAAGAAAAACAACATACAGAATGCAAAAGAAGTATGTGTAATAGCAATTTTCAGGGTTTTATTTTGTGCAAATATCATTTTGTTTTCTCAGCATATGTAATAGCAATTTTTCAGGTTTTTATTTTGTGCAAATA
Organism: Pseudotsuga menziesii; assembly: GCA_001517045.1. Taxonomy (NCBI): domain Eukaryota; kingdom Viridiplantae; phylum Streptophyta; class Pinopsida; order Pinales; family Pinaceae; genus Pseudotsuga; species Pseudotsuga menziesii. Next base: position 113,403 of record LPNX010858782.1, on the reverse strand, counting down.
TCATTTTGTTTTCTCAGAGAAGGCTAGCACGCTTGTTGTATTGTTTTAGGCATTTAACTGTCTTAATGTTGTAACTCGCTAACTCATTCCTTGCAATTAGCATTATCTATTCTGAATTCCTGCATCCCATGCAATTAGCATTATCTTTCGACCTCTATCAGTATCCACAAAAATCCCTTCCAAATATTGCACAACTTGTTAGGACATACCTGTAGACATCCATTCCAGGAGAATGGAAGGGCATGTGTTAAAAACGCTGCAAAAGCATTGCCCCCAATGCCTCTTCCTCCTTCCTCTGTGTCTCCCTCCTCACGAGGACTACGAGAAGATGAGCCTAGCTGAGCCAGAGAGAAGGGCTGTACAATATTATGCATATAGTGATCAGCTTTAAAAAAACCGAAAGAATTTAAAGATTATTGTTAGTTAAATGGTCGGGATGGTTACGCGGTAACTTCTGCCGCCGAGGTGGTTATGAGGGCTGGCTGTGGCTACGAGTTGGAGAGGCTTGTTGCCATCATTATACCACCAGTGGACTGCTCCTGCAAATATTGCTATTTCGTCTACTCTCCTCACTCGCCTCACCTTCTGACTTGAGTCCTCTTCTTCATCTTCATCTTCTTCCGGTCATCTGTGTGATCTGCGGCTTGAGCGTCCTCGAAATGAAGAATCCTCTCTGAAAGTCTCTGGACACCCGGGAAAAACAATGCCGAATCTTCCTTGACCTACACAGATATGTTAAATAAAAGCAATTATAATAATGTATATATATTTTATGTAATCATGTCATGCATTAGCATACCTAGGGCAACATAAACCAGGTCAGGAGCGGCGGCATACTGGGGAATCGAGATGGCGTTGCTTTCAATCGTCTTTCTGTAGAAGGCAACTCCTGCGCACTCTAAATCCTTGTTGTAGAGTAAGGTGTGATGGAAATTAGGGTTAGTAGTGTAATTGAGTAATAGTTATACTTTACAACTAAAGAGCTTCCAAGTGTGTAAATCTTGGTATCTCGGAGCTTCTGGTGCCCAGCTTCCAGTGCTGCCTCCAGTCCTGAACGCTCCAAGGCGTCCCATATTCGTCTGTACGCTAGCTCATTTTCATACTGCCTGTAGGCCATGTCGATTGACATGGCATTCTAGGAAAACTCTTATGGTGGGTCTTGAACGGGGTCGTGCAATAGAGCAGTTGAGTCGACTAGGAGAGAAATGTCAATTAACCAGCGACATGTGTTGTATATTACTTTTTTTTCATTATTTCATTTTTTGAAAGCCTGCTCTCAATTCTACGCCTTAAATATACAGGAGACTTGCATGTTCAGGTATTGTTGCTTGAAGGTTGGATCCATTGGGATTCAAAGGGAGGTTCGAGGTGCAGCTGCTAATAATCTTGAACGTACTGTGATATCCAAGATAATTTTCTCATAGTTAAGAATTCAAATTGCAAGCCTCAGAGTATGTATGTTATTCCTGGTTCTAGCTTGTTCATGCTATATTCCTAGGAGGGATACACGTAGCCATGCATATTCCAGATTGTATTATTTCTCATAATTACATAAAATTTCTCAAAACAGCCTTCCTCCAAAGGGTTTCCCAACCAACGTTGCTCATATAGTGCCTGGGATGCTGGTTTCCCATGACGAATTTTGGTGATTTCATTTTCCTGTTCCGCAGGGTCAAACAGCTCCATACCCTCTTTTTTTTCAACAACTCTTGATTCACTTTTATATGTAATTATACAGTATTCTACTGTGTAATATAATAAATTGTATTCCCCTATAAATTATAAGTTAATTATGTTGTTAATAGCTTATCCCTGCGGGGATGTTTGTAATGTATTCTAGTTAATTTCCATTGTTTATGTTATTCAGTTTCTATTTCAAAGAGAGTTTTAACTAAAGGCCTGCAACCAACTGAAATATGTGATCTTTCAATATCCAGAGCCAACCTGTTTCAATATCATTTTCTAGCTAGACAGAAAGGGTGTGGCTGGGAACAACAGGGAACAGGCAACTTTACTTTCAGACACCACCGACTTACCCATCCCTCTACCTTTACTTTCAAGATCTAATTAGAGGTGCCATATCCAGATTAGATATAGTACGAACTTGGCGCCTCCCTATAAACGGTAAATTGATGAAGATAAAGTGGCATGCACTTATTGGATCGCTCGATCTCGATCGATGGAAGTTGCGATGATAGAAGGGCTTCATGGATAACCAATGTCTAATATCCCGAAAACAAAACATCTTCTTCTCGGGAATCCGATCGCTGTTGATTTGCGATAGACTTTCATTCCGCATTTTTTTTTTCACTCCCTACTCTCCTCCCCTATTTATTACAGGTCTAGAAATGTGCAGGCAGGGACTGGGAGAGTGATGGTTTATTGCATATATAACGAGTACTGGTTAAATTGCCACCATGAACACGTCCCCAAACAAGCTGGCTCACAATGAGATTTAGCGGAAATGTGCAGTATGTAACCAAATTGTTTCAAAGATATGAATATCTGACCTTACCCTTTCATTATTTTTTTCATCCCTCGGATAGAAATAATAGTAGTAGTTTATTACTTCTTTTTCCTTATTGCAGTTGTTCTAAGCATATCGAGCAACACTCAACAAGGATTTATATGTTGATCAGATTGATACCTAATTATTCATTACTCTCATTTATTACTATCAAATTATATATTTTATGTTTAAGTATTTTATCTTTTAGAAGTGTGGTCTTCCGGACATCTCATTTTCTTTATAGTTAGGTTTTACAAGAATTTGATAGAGAAGGGATTTATTTCTAGGAGGCCAGCTCAAAACAAGTAGTTCCTAAGTGGGGTTCGGCTTGGGCGCAGGCTGTCCCCTTCAGAAGTTTCGTCCATCCCTTATCTGTCTCATAAACTGTATAAGGGGTTTTCTTGGGTACTCTAGGCAAAGCTCCTTTCGGGTAGCGAGCTAGTGAGCCATTGAGTGACGAGAAACACCAATGGATGAGGGAAGGACCAATGGATTCAGGGATGAATAGATTCCTTCCATACTTTTCTTTTCAATTAAAACTAAGAGTTTAGGACATACTATTTCGGTCTATATCCTCATAGTCGTTCATGGAAAAAGTAATACCCCTTTTTTCTGTAATATTTTTTTGTTGTTGTTGTTTGTGAACCGCCTAGAAGAGGATTTGTACAAGCTTAATATATTTTCTATAGATTTAATAGCAATACATATTTACTTAATAGAACGTTCCACATCTATTCACTTTTGGAGTTGTATTTGTAAGCAAGTATACTTCTTTAAAAAACGATTCATCACATCGATTCACTTTTGGAGTTGTATTTGTAGGCAAGTATACTTCTTTAAAAAAAAGATTCATAGACACCGTGACAAATACTCCATTTAAGTGACCAAGCTCATATTTCTATCGTATTCAACGTGTAGACTGCTGAACTGTTCTATTAATAACTATCTTGACATCAGTTCGATATATGATGGCGTAAAATATTGACCTAGATTAGTGCCACCTGTGTTTTTCTGAATTATTTTAAGCTCACTCTGCATTGCATTGCCATGCCATTGCAATATGTGAAGCACCCATTCTGCAAAAAACTATTTCTTTGGATTGAAGCAGTGCGCACATCCATTGCATTGCTGGTTGCTGGTACACTTCAGCGTTTTCATGCTAAGTGAAGTATAAAGGCGATTTTTGAGAATTTAAGCTGTAAATTATTTTCCACCTACAACACCTATGCTAAAACTTGTCAATAAGAATAAAAATGAGATACAAAATAGAAATCACATTTTACTTAAGTGTACAAAATGATTCTCAAAACTTGGGAGGGCTTAATGTGGACACATTCTGGAGTAAAACGAGGCAGTATTGTTGTTGCCAGATGCACACATTCTGGAGTGGTGCAAAGCGATATTGCTCTTCATTCAGGAGAGGTGTGAAGCACTGGAGTGAAGTTAAGAGGTATTGCTCTTCCCTCCAGCTCCTTTCGTGGCATGGCGATGTGAAAACTTTAATTAATAAAGCATAATCATCGTGTAGATTTTACATCAAACCAAATTTAGTTAGATCTGTTTATTTTACTTATCACATAAACAAGTTTATTTAGATCTTGTAATTTAACTTATAAGATGGACAGAAAGAAGAACGAAAGTTCGAGTACCATCTCAACTAGATGAGGATACTCATACATACGATCCTGTCACAGTTGAGAGGGACTACCTTTGAGAAATGTAAAAGCCCTTCGCAGTCCAATTATACATTTCTCAGACCTAAAATTTGTATGTTCCTTTCCATTCTGCTTCCATGATCCTTCCTTTCTTCTTCTCTTTATTAATTTTTTGTTCCCTTTTTTCATGCTCCTACTACTAAAAAATATACCACTAGAACACACCGAAATGAATTATTGTCACACAATTACATAAATTCAAGAAAAATTAAGAACATGCAATAATACCTAGCCTAGCCTACATATAATCAATCCTCAAATAATGAGGAATGGTCATACATAAACAAACTACGAGCCTATGAATGAGTTTTGCAAACCCATCTCCCTTGCGCCTTCAGCCTTCACGCCTGTATTTTTCCTTCACTCTGTTGTTGAACAAATTTGAAGGTAGGGAGATAGAATGTTTGTGATATAATAGAAAAGATTCCATTTAATAATAATAATATACAGCTGGAAGAAATAAGGATGTAGGTACAACCTTTCAATTCCCCTTTGCCGAGTTAGTCGACCCTTCCAGTAGGTGAACAGGTCCCGAGAAAAGTTCCCAGTGACGAACAAAGTCTTCATGGTATGTTTTATTAGCACAGATTCATAACTCTTCCCTAGTTTGTTATTACTTGACTTCCATCTTGTAAATCATGTACGAGCTCTATAGGTATTCTAACATGACCAGTATCAAAGCTGATATAACTCTTATTAATAAGGGGCTTTATTATAACTACAAGTATGATTGCGTTTGATCTATCTCTATACTTAAGTACATAATAACACTAAGGACACCACTATGATTACAGATACATGACTGCAGCTATAAGGTTAGTAGAGCCGTAAGTGACAATGATAAATAGGAGAGCTTGGGGTAATGGGAAGGCCCTTCCTTCTCTGCCAAACAGAAAGCAGAGAGTCACTTCAAATCCCGTTTCTCATGACACTGGGTGGCCACATATTTTACGAAGGCATAACCGACTCTCACATGAGACCATGTTCCATGAACAATATAGTAAGCCGAAACTTGGGCTTCACAGGATGCTCGGGATCGATTGTCATTCGGTAACGCAGAAGAACATTAGCGGCCACATATATAATACCTGCCATCATAGTGCCCGCAGTAATGAATCCTCTACAGTGGATTTCCATCATTTAACCCTAATAATAATAATCAGAATGTTAGTATTAACTCCATTCCCTGGATTAATATAAAGGTCTATACTGCTAAGGAAAATTAACTTTATGAAAACCCTAAGGACTAACAATATGCATCTGAAGAATTAGATCCACATATCTCAAATAAATATTTTCAGGGAAGAAACTTTCTGTTTCAGATTGATAACCAGAGCACCTGAATCTGTAATCTCTTATAGAAAATATTTAGCAAATCTCACTCTATTACAGGGAACCAAACCCGTACTGCGAAGGATGGTATGACCTACTAGGAACCCAGGCCAGAATACAAAATAATCCCTTTTCACATATAAAACACTTCATTAAATTTATACATCAGTCTAGCATATATCTTTCTCTATAAATGCACACACGTTGGCACTACAGCAACTTGAATAATTAGTCCAGGCCATTACGTTTCATTCAGCTGTTGCATCACAAGTTTCGTTCAGCAGCTGCTTCAAGTGGGAAGGAACAAGGGGATTTGTGGAGCAGCTATGTCTTTGGGATACGCAGAGAAGCTCTCATACAGAGAGCACTTGAGCAATGTTGGAATGTCTAAGCTTACTTCAAGATTTGCAAATTCTTCTTGCATGTTTTTTCAATTAACTTTCACAACATCATGTTTTTTTCTCCTCTATTGGGTTGTCCAATCCACAACAGAATTCACATTCGTTTTGTATCTCCCCACACCTTTGAAAGGTCTTGTCTTCTGGCTGGCTGGGGCGTTTCGTTCCATGAAAGCTCTAATGGCTTGCATGCTTGCATGGAAAAGAACTCGCTTTAATATTATAAGGTCGTGGACCCAATTCCTGTTTTCCCTTGCACTGTTCTATAATGGTCAGACACCTTGTGAATGGAGAAAGGTTTGTTTCCTCTGATATTGAATCCTTGTTGCAACTGGGCTCCTGATTTCTAATACCAACATATATTAGATTCAGAATGGGTACTGGTTGTTCTCAGATTGGCCTGGATGGAAATATCGCCATATCACAACAGACCATAGATAACTTCTTATGAGGAAGTCCAAGCTCATCCATTAAGTTATAGACCCAAACTGCTTTCGTAGCTACATTCATTGCACCTTTCTTTATACTCGACATCAGTGGTGGATAGAGCAATAACCTAATACTTCTTGAATAAAAAAACAATCCTTGGTGAAGCTGTTTTGTTTGGGGCAAAGATCTGACTAGAGTTCTGTCATTATTCTCCCGTGTTTGTCTCCACGGATTTAAAGAGTGCATGGAACAAAGCTATGCCTGTTAAAGAGTTCTGTCATTATTCTCTCGTGTTTGTCATGTTTTACCATAAGCCCTGATTTATGATAATAGGTATACAGTTATTTGTTATTGACAATAATTATTTTTACAATGAAACACAGCCAAAACGTGCCAAAATAAACTTGTTTGAAACATTCATCTTCTGAATGTGCTGTCATTTAAAACGGTGACATTGATTCAATAGTGACGGAGAGTCACAGCTTACCTGACTAGTCTAAGTTGTTTTCTATTAACTGCAACTTCTTGACATTAAGATATAGTCAATTTTCATTTTTAAATGCTAAACTCAGTATCTAGGTTGTTTTCTATCAAATGCAATTTGTTTCGTAGGGAAAAACAAAAAATTTGTATTATTTTAAACTTTCTTCTTTTTGACAATTTGTTAACTAATGTTTAGTAAATCTTTTTTTAACAATTTTTTCACTCTTTCTTCTACATAAAGATGGTAGAACGTTTCAGCATAAAGATTGTAGTACACTAATGCCAATGCAACTTAGATTAATTAAATATAAGGTACACAATTCAAACGTCAGTTAGCATAAAATTGAATCACAATTTCTAAACTCATATGGAACTACATATCCTATATTCAAAAGGACCACTAGATATAGTATTAGAGAGGAATTGTCTATTTCGATTGAAAAAATTTTCTTCCTTGGTTGGAGACTGTTTGTTTGAGAGTTTACAAGTTTTATTTAATTCTAGATACACATCAATAGAACTAAGAGAAGGAACAATACAATATTTTAGAAGTTGTCTAGAGAAACAACATCCTATAAACATAAATTGCATAAAGAATCCCTTATAGAAATGCACAATATACATGACCCAGAAGTATACTTGTGAAAAATGTCAATTTCAGCTTCAAGCAGTTTTCCTATTGAAACTAGAGGTCTTTGGGGGAACATATTTTGTATACATTGGGTATTGAATTGGTTGAAGGTGCCAATTAGGGTTTGGTCAAAGACACAAGCACGATGTTATTTGCACTTCAACTCTACGATTGGAACAATCACATTTGACATATTGTTTCATCACGAGAACCCTATAAATGGCCACTTTAAGCCATTACTTCATAAGGAAAACAACAACATGCATTCATGTTCTGATAAACAAGCAAAATGTTCTCTTTAACATGTTTATGTAGAACATAGAATCAATGAAAGGTCAATTCCCATTCAAGATACATTAGAAAATCATTTTAAGACTCATCGCAAACAACTATCTTTGCATTGCTTAGAGAAAATTGCAAGAAGCAGTTGCAAATTGCACTAGCTAAAAGCTAAATCTACTGAATCAACAATCAATCAACGAATTGATATTTTAACTAGCAAAAGAAACAATGACACACATCGAGAAATCAGTAAAAAAATACCATACAAAGTAAAGAAAACCATATCGTTTCTTTCAATAAAAAAAATGCAAGAAGCAATTGTAGACCTTATAAAATCAAACATAATGCTACAATAAAAGAACAAGATAGAAATCTAGACAAAAAGAACATGGTTACAACAAAAGGGCAAGATAGACAACTAGACAAAAATAACATGATTACAACTGAAAATGACAAGTTCAATAATCATGAACTAGGAATGGAAAATAGAAAAGAAGCCTTGCATGCAAAGAAACCATCCATTTCACTCTGTTGCATAAAGAAAATTGCAAGACAACATCCCAAATTGCATCAAATACAACTAGGCTCTAATACAACAATAGTAAAAGAGAAAAATTTGCAACAAAAAGAAAGAATATGGACACATTTCAGCATGTCAACTTGGGATGCAATTATCAAAGAAGGGAAAAAGCAACTATGACGATCTTTGAACAACAGTACCATGAGAAAATTAGAAAATCACTGACACACCAATCTATGATTGCTCAGTTTGTCAGCGAACTTTCTTTAAAAAGGACATTGCCTATCGGAAACAAGTAGCAAAAAAAAGAACTCGGACAAATATAACGACAAGAAGAAAACAAATAAAATACAATGACTTTGTGTTTCAATGCATTTGTAAAGCTTGCAAGAAGTCATATAAGAATGGCATAACTCCTACATTTGCAGTGCCTGATGAAATTCGTAGAAACAAAGGTACGAAAACTTTGTCAAATTTGTCTGAACTAGAAGAAATACTAGTTTCACTAAGAATACCATTTCTACAGATCAAAGAAATGGGACCCCGCTATAAGAAACCACAATTAGGTCTCGTAGGAGAGGTGATTAATGTGCCTACTTGCTGTGCCTACTTGTATAAACAGAATTCAATCTACATTGCCTAGGAACATTAGAGAAACAGATACAGTTGCAGTGGCAATTAAGAGACATTTGAATTTCAAAAATGCTTATGCAATTGGAAGAATTCAAATTCATATTGTCATGAAAGCATTGAAACAATTGTGCCAAACAATGCTATATAAACTAGAGGACGTCAAAATAGACAACGAATGGGAACAAGTATTCATTGAAAACAAGGAATCATATGATAGTGAAACGGACATCGAGCATGATTGTATCGATATCGATGATCTACCCGAACCAATCACAAAGACATTGATACGTGGATTCATTAATGCACACACTATTTATGACCTTGCAAATAAGGAAATCAATGTTGCACTTGCTGAGGGATACATGCCACTAGGAATATTCCATGACAAGTATTCTGAAGAGATGAGCTTCCCTTCATTGTTTTATGGAAGCAAACGCATGGATGACATAATAAAGAACTTCACGTATCAAAAGATTTGCCAATGGGAGTTATTGCATAGCAGTCATGACTTTGCTTTTCATACAACCAACTTGTTTTACAAAGCAATTCGAATCATCCTAAATCAAGTTTTCAATTGTATATGGATTAGGATAAGACAAGGTCAACTAAAAGGTAGGAAACTAGTTGCCAAGGACGTTAGATCAAAGCTAAATCTAGATCGCATGCTCAAACCAGACATTGGGTACATGGATCTAAAAGCAATTCGTACATCTCCAGATTATCACCATCAAATGCGCAACAAACTATATGCAATGATCAGACAATTAGGACCACCAACATTCTTTGTGACCTTTAGCAGTGCAGGGCATATTTGGAAACCACTTGTTAAAGATCTTAAACATATGAAAACAAAAAACAAAAGAATGAGACAAAATGAAATAGGACAAGACGAAGTTAGCTCATTGATTAGGGATGACCCTATCACTTGTGCAAGATACTACATAAATAGAATCAATGCATTACGACAAAATCTCTCATGATCACAAGTAATATAGAGAAATTGAAGACTATTTCTATGTAACAGAGTTCCAAAACAGAGGTAGCGAACATGACCATGGTTTGATTTGGATCAAATCAGCACCAATATATGGTACAAACACAAATGGCGATGTAGAAAAATTTGTTCATAAGTATCTATCAACAAACTCATCAAGTCTTTCAAGTGACATTAGAACAATGCAGCAACATCGACACACAAAGAGTTGTAAGAAAAATAGAAATGCCAATTGTAGGTACAATTTCCCTATTCCTCCAATGAAAACAACCAAGATACTTGAACCACTTGTCTTTGATAACAATAATACAAAAGCCAATGCAAAACTCATATTTTCTGCAATAAGTGATAATATCTATGACGAAAACTATACATTTGATGAATTCATAAATGAGTTGCATATGACAAATGATTAGTACATACATGCTATTCAATGTAGCCTTAATCGAAGTACAATTATGCTTGAAAGAAAACCATCTGACACTTGGACAAACAGCGTCGCTCGCCATATCCCAGAAATATGGCTTGCAAATACTAATTCCCAGTTTGTACTAAACTCATATGCTGCAGCATCATATTGTAGTTCATACATGACAAAACAAGACAATACACTTACAAAGACATTTAGGAAAATAAGAGAGGAGAATAGGAAAACAAATTCTGATGTCATGGAAACTATTGTTGCTCTCAGGAAATCATTAGTAAATATGCAACAAATGTCAGCACAAATAGCGGTGCATATTGTACTATCGCTACCATTGAGCAGCAGTTCACTTAGATGCATATTCATTAATACTTCCTCACAAGAACAACATGCATTTGTCCTTAAAAAGCAAAAAGAACTGCAACGAGAGCCAGATGAGTCGGAAGACATAATGTGCCCATCGATAATTGATCATTATATTTCACGTCCTATTGAAATCGAGACTACATGTTTAGCAGAATTTGTATCTTGCTACACGAAAATAGGAAAAAAGCACAAAGGAAACAACAAACCATATGTATTTAGATACGTAAAGTACAATAGACATAATGACATCGAGAACTTTTGTAGACAGAAATTGATGTTGTATATTCCATATCGAGGGAACGAAAATACAATAAAATAGCAATACTTGTCATGGACAAAGGCTTACGTTGCACTTAAATAAACAATAAAACAAAAATTCACATTTGATACCCCGTCACAATGGGGTGACATTGATGATGTAATTCATGCACTTGAGACAACAGAACAACAATTGTTTAACATAGACAACCTTACACCTGCATCTACATGTAACACAAATATAACAACAATCACAAATGAAGAACATGAAAAATATGACTTTGAAAATGATCTTCAACATTTTCAAGAGACAAAAAAACATGAAAACACCACTGCATAGGCCATATGAAATTGTAAAACAACCACACATACTAGAGAACAAAGAGTTTAATGCTCTTAGACGAAAATTAAATGAAGAACAAGCGACATTGGTAGCATCTACATGTAACACAAATATGACAACAATCGCAAATGAAGAACATGAAAAATATGACTTTGAAAATGATCTTCAACATTTTCAAGAGACAAAAAACATGAAAACACCATTGCATAGGCCATATGAAATTGTAAAACAACCACACATACTAGAGAACAAAGAGTTTAATGCTCTTAGATGAAAATTAAATGAAGAACAAGCGACATTGGTAAATGACATAGTCACTAAGAAAAAAAACAATCCAAATGAACCGCTCCACTTGTTTGTGATAGGAGGAGCATGAACAAGAAAGACTTTTGTAGGAAAAGCAATATTCCAAACGCTTCTGCATATGCATAATAGTATAATGCAATATGACCCTTCAAAGCCAATAGGATTAATAGCTGCCTATACAAGAAATGCAGCATTCAATATCGGAGGTGTCACATTGCACTCCGCCTTCTACATGCCTTTTAATAAGACAAATTGCCTCTCATTGAACAACGAGAAGCTAGACACATTGTCAAATCACTATGGACAACTACGTGTTGTACTTATTGATGAAGCATCTCTTGTAGGTGCAACCACACTTTATCAAATTGATAAACGCTTGCGACAAATACTGCACATGCCCACATGTCACTTTACAAATATTGATGTCATATTCCTTGGATACTTATACTAGGCTCAACTTGTAAGAGATTCAGTGATATTTGAAAGCCCAAAGTTAGACAAAAAATGTAATTCCATATGACTTTTGGAAGAAAAAAATGAAATGTTATCAGTTGAAAAATGCAATGCGCCAAAAAGACACACACTTTGTCACTGTGCTAAATATAATTAGACTAAATGAGCAATCAAAAGAAGACATAGATTACATTAATGACAAATGCTTTAGGCCACCACCTCTTGACCTGCAATTTCCCTATATATTCTATTGAAACAAAGATGTCCAGAGTCATAACACCAAAATGCTATCACTAACACATGGAGAACAAATTGTGCTTAACGCCAAGGATGAACATGAGACTATGGGTACAAATTTCTATGCTCATGAAAAAACAATAGTTCTACCTTCAACTATATTGATAAAAAAAGATATGTTAGTTGAACTATATGCTGGAAACTACAACACCCAAGATGGACTAGTTAATGGTGTTGAAGGAATATTCAAAAGATACACACCATTAACTAGTCCATCTTGGGTGTTGTAGTTTCCAGCATATAGTTCAACTAACATATCTTTTTTCAACAATATCGTTGAAGGTAGAACTATTGTTTTTTCATAATCATAGAAATATGTACCCATAGTCTCATGTTCATCCTTGGCGTTAAGCACAATTTGTTCTCCATGTGTTAGTGATAGCATTTTGGTGTTATGACTCTGGACATCTTTGTTTTGATAGAATATATAGGGAAATTGCGGGTCAAGAGGTGGTGGCCTGTTGATATCATATGGCCATGTTGATATCATATGAAATGATGATGATGACAATGACGGTGATGGCCATGTTGATATCATATGAAATGATGATGATGACAATGATGGTGATGATGATGATGATGATGATGATGATGACAACGTTGATGATGTTGTTGATGAGGACGGTGATGATGATGATGATGATGTTGATGATGATGTTAATGAGGATGATGACAATCCCTAATCCCTACAATCTCAACTAATCCCCACAATTTCACCTAATCATCATCATCATCATGTTGATCATCATCATCTTCATCATCATCATCATCATTTTCGTCGTCGTCTTCAACATCGTGGTCTTCATTATCATGACCCTCATCATCATCATTATCATCATCGTCGTTGTCTTCATCATCATCATGATGGTGATGGTGATGATGATGATGGAAATGATCAGCATCATCACCATATCCATCATCATCATCATTGTCATCATCGTCTTCATTATCATGAACCTCATCATCATCATCGTCATCGTCTTCATGATGATGATGATGGTAATGGCGATGATGACGGTGATGGTCATCATCATCTTCATCATCATCACCATCATCGTCATCATCAATGCCATCATCATCATCATCGTCTTCATCATCATGAACCTCTTGATCATCATCATGACCCTCCTCCTCCTCCTCAACGTCACCATCATCATCATCATCCTCTTCATCATCATTGTCTTCATCATCATCATGACCCTCATCATCTTCATCATCATCATCATCACCATGATGATGATGATGATGATGATGGTAATGGAGATGACAACGATAATGATGATGATGATGACGATGATGATGTTGATGATGATGATGATGATCATCATCATCATCATCATCCTCCTCCTCCTCCTCCTCCTCCTCATCATCATCATCGTCGTCTTCATAATCATGACCCTACTCATCATCATCATGTCCTAACAACAACATACTCAATGGCTTCTAACAACATGCCCTATGATAGTATTTTGGAAGCTTAATTTCTACACATATCCACATATAGGTAGTGATATGAACTTTTCACCAACATTAATAATAAGTAAAACTTACTATACTTCAAAGATACTTGTTTTGTAATCCACCAGCATTAAGAATAAGTAAAACTTAGTTTACTTCAAATATTCATTTTCAAAAAAAAAATGCATAATACTAGCAAACCTTTGAATCAAAAAGTGATGAGAAGGAAATTGTTGAATATTGCCAATAAAATGGAAGGAAATTTGTGTATCCTTGAAATACTTCTTATATCTAATTTCAATGAAATTCAATGAATCCTTGAAATGATAGTGATAATGATTGTGACAAGAGTAGGGTGATGATAGTAATAATAGGAAGACAATGATAGTGTGAATATAGAGATAGGTTCAAGTTGAAAGAGAACGATGATATAGATACAATTTGACAAAGACACTGACAAGCACATGGACATAGAGAGTGTGACATACATAGGTTGACTTTCTTAGTCATATCAAGGTGGTATGACTGCAAGTAAATGATAAGAAGTTGTAGCTTCCTTCTAATTGCATTTCACATTCATCCTTGGCGTTAAGCACAATTTGTTCTGCATTAAGACAAGGGATACACAAGGATGCCATCTTTCTTGCATAAAATTTAGAGCTAATATGATATTAGTCATGTCTGTAGATGCGCTGGAGATGTTATTGGAATGTGAATATTTCAGGCTCAAAATTCAATGGGTGTAAACTTGTAAAGTTGTAAACACAAAAATTATTAAGCAACAGATACAGATGGATGACAAAATTTTAGGTTAAAAAGATCATAATGGGAAATGAAAACAAGCATGCCTAAATAAATGTAAAATTTGATTATTGTGCCTAGATGCAAAAATAAACAAGCATACGGTGATATAGCACCCCTCTAACAAAAACATGAAAGTCATTTTGACAGTAAATATTTGAAATTCCAACTGGGAAAGGTTGCCAAATTGAATTAATAGTTTTTCCTATTGCCCTAACAATACTGAAGAGCTACACGTAAAATATATAATGTTTACACTAATAAATGAATTCCCATTCAATTCTCTGCCATCAATTTCGAAACCATTTCTATATTGATTACTACTACAACTCTAGTCTCCACTGCACAAGGAATTTTAAAAATGCATTTTCATGTTCTATATTTCCACGACACAGTGAAATCTGTTAATAGAACAAATGCACGGGGTCTTCACTTAGTGAAACCATGCCATAGCACGTTCGTTCGTGGCATATGAAACAATACCCCTATTTTCAAAAAATATTGGAAAATACCTCCCAAAATCATTTTTTTTAACCCCCTCCCAATATGCCTTGCCGATTTTAAAAAACCCCTATTTTCCCTATATATTGCATGTATCCATTTTTGCATTTACATTTTTTATACCCCTTTATATTTCTACCTAAGGAAAAAAAAACTAAACACAAGAAAGGGCGACACTTGATAGGCGCCCTTAGGCAAATCACTTTATTAGGAATTAAAATGTATCACATGATGTCAAAACAAATAAGAGAGGGTTTATTTGTACCAATCTCAAACAGTAGTGTGTAATTGCTTCAGTAACTGCTTCAAGATGTGGACACTGGATATATATCCAACTCCAGAGGCCGAGAGGCCTTTTCAGTTGTAATAGACTTTTAAATGCTTTCATCGACAATCACGCATATTTTAGTGCTCCTTTGTTTCAAAGCTTCAACAATTTTTCTCAAAATAGCTTTAAAAATCTAGTTTGTATACATAATACTCTCATAGATTTCTTAGTACTTTGACTAGCATTAGTTGAACATTTATATTACATAGAGAGATAATCTTAAGTGGAGAGCCTAGCTCTACTTATTTCATAGTTGAACCAAAGATTCCTCACTTTGCAAGTAATTTTAAGACAACTTTCAATATTCCAAGGGCTCATAAACTCCACAAGTAGACAACAACTGCAATTTTTTAGGAAAGAATAACACACCCAAAAAGCTTCATTCAAAATGCTCTCAAAACTACCACAGCTCTACCCTCGTAAAAACTTCACTGCGTGCATTCAAGTTCTCTCTCACAAAGGCCAACAATCCTCACAACCTAGCAAGCATCTCAATCCTACATAATCGTTCTTCAAAACTTAGTGCTTATGCAAACAGAACATCATTCAAGCAGACTCCATATACAAATCTCACCTCACTCGTTTTCAACAAAGTTCCATTCTCATGTTCACTAATTTATATGTTCTCGTGACCCTCATACTTCCATGGTTCAACTCCCATGGCTTCACATAGCCTGAAGAATCCCTTCACTCAACTTCTCACAATAGTTGCTAAAACAACATACACAAACAGGAGCATGTCAAACTTGCTCACTCACTCAAGCAAACTTCATATACAAATCTCACCTCACTCATTTTCAACAAGGCTCTATTCTCGTGCTCACTAATTCATATGCTGACATGTTCTCATGGTTCAGTTCACATGGCTTCCCTTAGCCTCAAGAAGCCCTTCACTTAGCTTTACACAACAGCTGTAAAAAACAACATAAACAAATAGGAGCATGTCAAACTTGCTCACTCACACATCTCCATGGCTCTAATATAACTTATGCATAACCATGTCACACAATATAAACAAAGCATAAAAGATAATATTGACCTATTTGCCCGACCATTTGCACCGATCCGACGACCCGCAATGTCAGATGTGACCACTCACGCGAGCCAGGTCGTCCGATCGGTGCAAATGGTCAGTTAAGTAGTTTACTCCTAAAAGATATTCAAGTAACTAGCACTCTAATTCATAAAAGGGCCATGAATTAATTACATGGAGCACATGTGTTTATAAAATTCACTTGTCTTTGGCTTTTCCACCAGTTTTCCATATTTAGTTAGATTCCTCTACACCAAGTGCCATGGCATATACCTTGAGACGTTCCTTAAATCTCTTACATACAACACCTTCCCTTACAATATACTCTAATGATGTCCTATCCATATGTTGTACTCAATTCTCTTCATTCACTCATATTCTATTCTGCATAGTATTAGATCCATGGCTTTGTTATTCTCCCATGTCATAGGGTTTACTAGTTTTTACAACATTCTAATATGACTCACACTCTTAAGTTGTCTACAACTAAACATTAATGTCAACATATCGACCAACTTGGCATGGTTTTAAGCACAGTTACCAAATTCATCCAAACTGGAGGTTCAGGTCAATTCCGATCAGCAGAATTATTCACCTTAGTTACAATTCAGTGAAGTCAATGAGTTTTTGACCAAATTGAACCAGACTGACTTTGAATTTTATGGCTGAAATTCACCAAAAATGTATTTGTATTATTTAGATGAATACTCAAAAAAATTCCATGCTAGATTTTTTACACATTTTTTCCATATCATACCTATCCATATTTAAATTCAAATTCGAACTTAGTAAATATGGTTTTAAGGGGCATGCTCCTACATTATTCTTCAAACAACTTAGCGATTTATTTTGCCTCGGTTAAGAGGTCATTTACTTCTCTTGAAATTTCTCCATTTGCCCTCTTGCTAGCCTTACAACCAGCATCCAATCACTTTGGACTCACAAGTTCTAAATTCTATCATCTATGAATAGTTTTATCCAATTATGAGGGCATACACTTCAGCCTCTCTAAAGATTTCCGCATTCTTGTAGCAAAAACTACAATAACTTGACTAATCTTGATTGAAGATAGCTCCCACCAACTAGCCTTTCCTAGGTTTCATCAGGTTGGCATTTGTCTCTAGTTATGCCACTAGGCCTATGATTACAAAATATCCTTCTTTAGCCGTGGAGTGTACTAGAGGATTGTTAATTAACAATAAAATCAATGGCAAGTGTATTTTGTACCTTAAATAAAGATAATAGTCATTCCCATAGGCATGGAACACCAACTAGAACCCCCCTATCCATGCTAAATCATTGAACAAATAATATGTCTGACAAAAGGTTTATGATTAAAATGGTTAGATGTAATGCTAAAAGCCAAGCAGTTTCAATAGACTTTAAATAAACAGCAAAAACCAGAGATGTTTTTCTTTGGGAACACTTCTAACAAGATGACCTGAATCACAATTACATAAGCTCGTTGGAGCAAAGGATCTGCATTATTCTGAGTGGCATGTGTCAGAGTCAATGCTGCAATTAAACCATCTTTTCCATCTCCAAACCTGTATGCATCACTGCCAGAATCTCTTATAGATGGTTTTTTTAGTCTTTTGGCAAGGTAGTCATAGGTTCTCTGTCGACAAAGACAAATCAACAAGTTTCTATGAATAATTGCGGAGGAATCAGTAATCCACTGATGAGACTTTGTGGTGAAAAAATGAACAATTGCTCAAAGGGTTCAAAATTAAGCAGCAATAGTAGACGAGATTCAAATATTCCTTAAGGGAAATTCAGTACATGAACAAACCTGGTATTTTGTATATATGTACTTGTAGCACAAAGAAAGAGGTGGGTGAGATGCTTACATGACCCCTATCGCAATAGGAAATGATTTGTTCTTGTACTTAACAAAGAAACAATGTGATATCAGAAAGTTCCATAATCATTTTGCTAAAACATCTAAAATACAAGACAAATCATTAGACCAGAACGATCATATCCATTAAACAATTAAAAACATTAGGGATGCACCATGTTTAACTGATGAAAAACATAGGAGATATCCTCCATTAAAATGGAAGATCTAGAGATTTGATAAGCTGATTCTTCATGTTTCTTATCATATAAAGATTGTTCTTGATCATATATATGAGAACCCTAGAATCCATCCAGTTGTCTGTTAAAAAATTGGGATCACAGTAAAACGTGATCCAAGAGTAGTACCTGGATAGTGGAGTCATCATAGCAAGTTGAAGAGTGTTGCTGCAAGCAGGAAAAATAAATGAAGTATTCAAAAACAATTGATCTGAAATTGGAAGCTGTAATATATACAATGAAAGACATTTAGATGGACTCTTGTGGCATTAAAGTAATAAAACCCAAGACAAAATATTAAAAAGACCTTCCGAAGAATTATCTACTCTGCCTGGTATTCAAGATGTGCATCTCAAAAACCTTGTACCCAGTCACAGCCCAAAACTACAATGAATTTCTCTCCACCTGTACATATTCTTGTACAGCCTTATTATCTAAAGTCAAACATAGCTCCTCTTCCAAGCCTACAATCAATCACAAAATTAATTTCACTTGCCATGATACCAACGGCAAAGAATATACAAGAGTGGCCTATAAACTTCATTTCATTTTCTCATTCTATTCCAGGAAGACCTTTTCAGTTTGTTAAAGCATACCATCTTCTTTGCATGGGCAAAAGATGCAACCTTGGTAAGTAATTGGCAAATTGCCTCCTGAAACCTGCCATTCCACACCCATTACATTTCAAAAAGGGCTTGGAATTGGAAGAAACGCCTTGCTCTGTCAAGAAACCTAAAAGGGCTTGCTGGAAAAAACGCCCTGCTCTGTCAAGAAACCTGAAAAACAAGGGTGAGGACATTCACACCTAATCTCTCAGTCATCTAAAACTGACCATAACAGGGTACACCCAACTAGAAGCAACATTGAAAAGACTAAAATTTAACAGAAAAAGGACTTATTGACTCATTACACCGTATCCATGTTCAGCAGGCAGCAGTATCTTCTCCTATATTCCTAAAGCATAAATTTTCAGTCTGTCCTTCCTACAAAATTATTGTTTCAACTACCAAGAGCTTCATCATTTCTCTTGTCACATGGAAAATTCACTGACTCCATTAAATTCAATTTGCATCATTAGGCAACTTTAGAAAGGTCCAGTAATTTTAGTGGCAACTATTTCCTGTACTTTTGTACTAATAAATGTAAAATAACTAATTGTGAACTAGTAAGGACAAGAGAGTGTTTACCTAAAATTATCAATAGACAAATACTGTCTACTTGATCCAGACTTCAAAACTAAAAGCAAAAAGTGTGTACCGTCTGGTCTTCATAAGTTGACATCATTAAGGCATTTAGACATTACCCGTTGTAAAGATCTGCAATATTTACCCACTAGCATCTCCCGCCTCACCTCTTTGCAGTATTTGTTGATGTTGGGATGCACCGCTCTATGGAGAAGAGGCAGCGCAGGCAAGCACAAGAGATACAAAAGAGTGGCATCCATTAACGATTTGGCCACTCTGCATCAACTCAAAATGTTATCACTCACAAACAATGGAGATATTATCAAAGAGGGCACATTAAAGAGCATGATTCTAATGGACACTATGCATATAGCACTCACAAACATGGAAAGTCTACCTCTTGACATAAGTAACATGTTAAAATTGAGAAGGATAGTACTAGAATGTCCTCATTTGGTCAAATTGGAGAGTAATTTTTGTAATTTTCACAATATGAGCAACCTTGAATTAACTGATTGTAGTATGTTGGAAGAACTTCCACATTTACACAAGCTGGAAAGTCTAAAACAATTAAGGATAATAAGATGTACTCACTTAAAGAAATTTCCTAAAGAAATTGGAGAAATAGGGGCATTTTCTTTGTTGGAAATATTTTCCATTGTTGGGTTAGATAACTTAGTGGAATTACCAAAGGTAGAGGAAGGAGCTATGGTTTCACTTCAAATGTTTATTGTGATGGAATGCAGAGCATTGAGGACATTACCATCTAGTTATTTGCATTTGAAAACACTTCAAAAATTAAGAATTTATGGCTGTCCAATGGCAGCAGAAAGTTTAAAAGGAAGTTTAAAAGGAGTTGAACTAGCAAACAAAACAGTAGATGTGATGATAATGTCTGTAGAAGATAGTGAAGAAGTTAAAAGGAGGTACTTTCAGGTGAAAGGAAAAATGACAGGCTGGTTATATGGAGAATTTTGGTGTAATGAGCTTTTTCTTTTTCTAAAAAGCCTTGAAGCATTTTAATACAAAATACATTATGATTTTATATCGATAATTGAGCACAGTTTATCACATGTCTATTGAAAGTTTATATAACAAGCTACATACAGGTCACAAATTAAATAGTTATACGAATAAACATTCATATATTAGGGGTAACTAGGGGTTTTTTTTACTATTTAAATATCCAATATGTTGGGGTATGTTTTATTCAACATTTTTGCCTGAGCCGTTCACCAGTCCTCCAAGCCTTGCTTTCTAGGTGCCTGTGAGCTCCTTTGCTTGTCGTTTGAGTGCACCTGCACCAAGCCGAGGTGCTTGCGAGCTGGGTTTAGGGCGTTTTTTCCATCGTGTAGATGAATAACATGGCGTTTTTTCCATCGTGTGGCTGGATAACAGGGCGTTTTTTCAAATCCTCGCAGTGTTTTTTGGAAAACGAGGGCGTTTTACTCGGGTTTTCTGTGGGTTTTCTCCACGTTTTCTCCATTGTGTTTGCTGGATAACAGGGCGTTTTTTCCAGCAGCATTGCAGTGGTAGCAGTGTTTTTTGGAAAACGGGGGCGTTTATTCACCGTTTTATGGTCATGGGTTTGTGGTGGGTTTCTCTGGTGTTGGAGGAGGAACATTGGAGAGCCATTGCATATCATTCTTGGAGGTACACTGTAGTGTGTTTAATCTTTGATGAAAAATGCCTGTACTTCTTTTTGTGAGATAGCAGAGACAGTTGCTTACCCATCAGTAGTTCCAGAATCAATAGCATGGTCAAAATAGTAATTCCTAGAATCACGAACTAGATCTTATACCTATGCTTTTTCCACTGATGAATAAACTCCTGTTTATAGGTCAACTACAATGAGATCCGCATCTCTAACTATTGCTACCTTTTCCACTGCTGATGTTGCTCTCTTTATGCGGCCTATACCTCTACGTATGATGAATCAATGGGTTATGTATGGCTTTCGAATTGGAAGAAATGCCAGTGGTCTGGGAACAGATCCAATTGACCGAGTTTACTCCAACATTGACCCATATTCCGTTGCAGGACCAGCTTACCTTCACTCTGTTCCAGATTCATTCTATTTAGACCCAGTGCCAGTAGCATATGTTTAATACAGGGTAGTCCCTCCCCTGGAACATTCGGTACCTTATTGAAAGAGAAAGATAAGCATTGTCCTATAAAGGATTGTATCCATAAAGATAGTCAGGGTCTGTTTAGTGGGTGTTTTTATTGTTCAATATTTTGTAGTTTTTGGTGTCAACTGCTTTAGCATGCCCTGCAGTTTTTTGGTAAATGGTTTTAGTTGTCACATGGGTTTTCCCACTTAATCTGCTCGAACTGACTCAGATGTAGCTAGCATTACCGTTGGTGGTTTTCTGGGATGCCCGTAGAGTGGATACGCCTTTTCCAAAGTATAAACCCAATTGATGGCTACTATTGTCCCGAGCCAATTCAAAATAACTGTGTCTCCTTTGGAACTCATGATAATCCTTGAGCATGGGGAAAGAGCATTTAAGTTTTTTGGTAAATGGTTTTAGTTGTCAGTTCCATGATGTTTACAAAATCAGGCTTTAAAATCAAAGATTCTTACAAACTAAAGTTAGTAGGAATATTCACACCCTGGATTACAAAGCCCTTAGCATTTGTATGTGATATTTTGCAGTTCTTTTTTGAAATATTGTTAGGCATTGGCTGCCAGGCTGGAGATCTGCTAGAAAATATGGTTAAGGGTCAAAGGTCAATGTAGGCAGAAGATTTCTTCTAGGAAAATACATAATCCTTATGCTGCTTTTCAATCGCTGATCTGGTCGCTCCCAAGTTTGCGATCTCATCCAATTCACCACTGTAATTTTTCCCTTGTCGTCACTCACTCTGTGGATTTTTAGTAGCTACCATCGACAGGTGTGAAGAGAAATGTACAAATATTTTCCTGATGCCGGGTGAGAACGTAGGAAGGCCTCAACCTTTAATGCAAATTTAGAAATTCCACCTCAAACTTTAGGTTTCTTGGATTAATTTGCAATGTTAAATTACATCAGAATATACTTCACTTCTTTTATCTGCTATAGCCATACTTGTATTTGTAGCTGCATACTAGTACTTCAGAGATCTCTATCATATCTAGATGACATGCTTTCATTCTCTTATTGTTGCATTTCCTAATAATCCAGACAAAATTAATGCTCTTCCTTTACTGTTGTGAAAGAGACCACGATCTATTTATAAAAGTAGTCATATTAGCAGTTTGAAAAATAATGCCCTAGGGTGTTTTTATTGTTCAATATTTTGTAGTTTTTGGTGTCAACTGCTTTAGCATGCCCTGCAGTTTTTTGGTAAATGGTTTTAGTTGTCAGTTCCATGATGTTTACGAAATCAGGCTTGAAAATCAAAGATTCTTACAAACTAAAGTTAGTAGGAATATTCATACCCTGGTAACTGATTCTGGTAACCTTAGAATGATAATAGTCTATGATCCTTGTACACACATCCGAGGTGACAAAGCAGCCTATTTTGTGCTTCAAACTTCTTAACGAGTTGAGCCCAAAAAGCTATTATAACCCACGCAATTCATTTGTAATTTTTAAGAAAATAAGTTTCTTCCAACAATTGTAATGTCCTTTGCAAATGAAATCAGCCAGATTTGAAATGTAACATCAGATAAATTTTCCATCTGATATGTCATATACCCATTCTGTAAAGTCCACCCACAATAGCAATTCAAGTGAAGTGTCTCCAGAGTGGAAACTTAACATTTATCTCCCTTTCCATGCCAATCTTTTGATTTTTTTAGCCAAATACACTGCTTCAGTAGAACTACAATTGCATGTTAACAAAACAATAAAAATGAAGAATATACCATACAATTAGGTATTAACTTAAGACTTTCAAACCTAGCCTGGAAGAATCAAATGAATACACTGCTTCAGTACCACTACAATTGCATGTTAACAAAACAATAAAAACGAAGAATACACCATACAATCAGGTATTAACTTAAGACTTTCAAACCTAGCCTGGAAGAATGAACTTAAAGAGTCTCTCCATTCATTTCATTCTTCCAGGCTAGGTTTGAAAGTCTTAAGTTAATACCTGATTGTATGGTGTATTCTTTGTTTTTATTGTTTTGTTAACATGCAATTGTAGTGGTACTGAAGCAGTGTATTTGGATTAAAAAATCAAAAGATTGGCATGGAAAGGGAGATAAATGTTAAGTTTCCACTCTGGAGACACTTCACTTGAATTGCTATTGTGGGAGGACTTTACAGAATGGGTATATGACATATCAGATGGAAAATTTATCTGATGTTACATTTCAAATCTGGCTGTTTTGATTTGCAAAGGACATTACAATTGTTGGAAGAAACTTATTTTCTTAAAAATTACAAATGAATTGCATGGGTTATAATAGCTTTTTGGGCTCAGCTCGTTAAGAAGTTTGAAGCACAAAATAGGCTGCTTTGTCACCTCGGATGTGTGTACAAGGATCACAGACTATTATCATTCTAAGGTTACCAGAATCAGTTACCAGGGTGTGAATATTCCTACTAACTTTAGTTTGTAAGAATCTTTGATTTTCAAGCCTGATTTTGTAAACATCATGGAACTGACAACTAAAACCATTTACCAAAAAACTGCAGGGCATGCTAAAGCAGTTGACACCAAAAACTACAAAATATTGAACAATAAAAACACCCTAGGGCATTATTTTTCAAACTGCTAATATGCCTACTTTTATAAATAGACTGTGGTCTCTTTCACAACAGTAAAGGAAGAGCATTAATTTTGTCTGGATTATTAGGAAATGCAACAATAAGAGACTGAAAGCATGTCATCTAGATATGATAGAGATCTCTGAAGTACTAGTATGCAGCTACAAATACAAGTATGGCTATAGCAGATAAAAGAAGTGAAGTATATGCTGATGTAATTTAACATTGCAAATTCATCCAAGAAACCTCAAGGTTGAGGTGGAATTTCTAAATTTGCATTAAAGGTTGAGGCCTTCCTACGTTCTCACCCGGCATCAGGAAAATCTGTGTACATTTCTCTTCACACCTGTCAATGGTAGCTACTGAAAATCCACAGAATGAGTGACGACAAGGGAAAAATTACAGTGGTGAATTGGATGAGATCGCAAACTTGGGAGTGACCAGATCGGCGATTGAAAAGAAGCGTAAGGATTATGTATTTTCCTAGAAGAAATCTTCTGCCCACATTGACCTTTGACCCTTAACCATATTTTCTAGCAGATCTCCAGCCTGGCAGCCAATGCCTAACAATATTTCAAAAAAGCACTGCAAAATATCACATACAAATGCTAAGGGATTTGTAATCCAGGGTGTGAATATTCCTACTAACTTTAGTTTGTAAGAATCTTTGATTTTCAAGCCTGATTTCGTAAACATCATGGAACTGACAACTAAAACCATTTACCAAAAAACTTAAATGCTCTTTCCCCATGCTCAGGGATTATCATGAGTTCCAAAGGAGACACAGTTATTTTGAACTGGCTCAGGACAATAGTAGCCATCAATTGGGTTTATACTTTGGAAAAGGCGTATCCACTCCACGGGCAGCCCAGAAAACCACCAAGGGCAATGCTAGCTGCATCTGAGTCAGTTCGAGCAGATTAAGTGGGAAAACCCGTGTGACAACTAAAACCATTTACCAAAAAACTGTAGGGCATGCTAAAGCAGTTGACACCAAAAACTACAAAATATTGAACAATAAAAACACCAACTAAACAGCCCCTGACTATCTTTATGGATACAATCCTCTATAGGAGAATGCTTATCTTTCTCTTTCAATAAGGTACCGAATGTTCCAGGGGAGGGACTACCCTGTATTAAACATATGCTACTGGCACTGGGTCTAAATAGAATGAATCTGGAACAGAGTGAAGGTAAGCTAGTCCTGCAACGGAATATGGGTCAATGTTGGAGTAAACTCGATCAATTGGATCTGTTCGCAGACCACTGGCATTTCTTCCAATTCGAAAGCCATACATAACCCATTGATTCATCATACGCAGGGGTATAGGCCGCATAAAGAGAGCAACATCAGCAGTGGAAAAGGTAGCAATAGTTAGAGATGCCAATCTCATTGTAGTTGACCTATAAACAAGAGTTTATTCATCAGTGGAAAAAGCATAGGTATAAGATCTAGTTCGTGATTCTAGGAATTACTATTTTGACCATGCTATTGGTTCTGGAACTACTGATGGGTAAGCAACTGTCTCTGCTATCTCACAAAAAGAAGTACAGGAATTTTTCATCAAATATTAAACACACTACAGCGTACCTCCAAGAATGATATGCAATGGCTCTCCAATGTGCCTCCTCCAGCACCAGAGAAACTCACCACAAACCCACGACCACAAAACGGTGAATAAACGCCCTCGTTTTCCAAAAAACACTACTACCACTGCAATGCTACTGGAAAAAACGCCCTGTTATCCAGCAAACACGATGGAGAAAACGTGGAGAAAACCCAAGGAGTAAAACGCCCTCGTTTTCCAGAAAACATTGCGGGGATTTGAAAAAATGCCCTGTTATCCAGCCACATGATGGAAAAAACGCCCTAAACCCAGCTCGCAGGCACCTTGGCTTGGTGCAGGTGCACTCAGACCACAAGCAAAGGAGCTCGTAGGCACCTAGCAGGCAAGGCTTGGAGGACTGGTTAACGGCTCAGGAAAAAATGTTGAATAAAACATACCCCAAAATATTGGATATTTAAATAGTAAAAAAAAAACCCTAGTTACCCTTAATATACCCCCAATATCTTGAAACTAGAAAATGTGAAAAATTAGACCATAGTGAACATATTTTGTACTCTAAAAACTAACCTAAAAAGCATAGATCTTTAAAGCTTAAAACACCAATCAAAATTTATGGTACGAGTACTTTAACGATAGGATACCAAACGCAACAAAATAATGAAGTATAGACATACCTGCAGATTAGAGTTTGGACGTGATTACAAGAGCTAAAATTCTACAGCCTGGAAACCTGCGAAGAACCTTAGCAAGAGCTTTGCAACTCCATAATAACCTTTGAAACCCTATTAAGCTTTGAGAATGTGATTTTCGTCGAGTAAAAATAATTATATTAGATATGGAATTCCTCGACCCTTTACCCATTTGTGAGGAAAAATAAATACATTTATAAAAACCCTAGAAAATATGGTGGGAATCGATGAGGATAAAAATAATAAGGTAAGGAACTAGGTGATATGTAGGATGAGATGATAGAGACCAACACACACAAGGAGATAACAATATGCTTCTTTGGAGAGATAGCAGTATGCTTCAATACGCAGAGAGAAAACTTGAAACTCTAACACTAAGAGTAGATAGAAGGTAAGTCGATATGCCATAGGTGACACTCATAACAAGTAATGCACTAGAAGAAATGCAGATAGGGATGAAATTGGTCCCATTATACCCCAATGCTTGGATTTATGGACGAATTTCTATTAAAAAATCTTCATAAGGAAAATCCAAGGGCGATTTACACTAGAATTTAGATTAACAAGCAAAAAAAATCGGGTGAAACTTCTATATGTGACCTCCATGGCCAGAAATCGGGGGCGATTAAAAAATTTCTTGGGAATTTATCCAGACGAACAATGCTTCTCGACGCTCTCGTCATGTAAATTGAAAGGCTATTTTTATATTAAATATTTTTTTTGAAATAAATAGTGGGCTAATATTTTAAAATTTAGAAAATTTAACCGTATAAAAATTCGCCCATTGAATTTTTCAAACACCTCTAATTTCGCCCATAGGCTAATATTCGCCCCTAAAATCATCTCTAGTCCCCTCTCCTAGGGCGATTTTTTCCATTAATGTGTTATATTATTATATTGATCCATGTACTTTATGTTGAGCTCATCTCAACCGTTGATTAGAACATTTAATCTTTTAATATTAGCCATCCATTTAAAAGGTGGTTAGTATTTTTGTATCTCTCCATCCTATTTTAAGGAGAGCGATTCTCATTGTAAAGGAGACTTTGGCTCTTGGAATCTTGATAATAGAAAAATTGTTTTGTGGAAATTCTTGGGTTTCTTTTGCATCTGTTGTTCTTCGATGGTGATTGGAAAGTCTATTGCAATCTAGCATTTGGGTATTTGTGGTGAGATCTATATTTTTTGTGAAAACTTTGTTTTGTCTACACGAGGGCGACTTCACTTGGGAGTTTTTGCAGGGCTTCATCAACTCGCTTGTTTGGAATTGTATCAAGGAGTTATCATTAGTATCATTATGATCTATGGTTTCATCTTTTTATTTTTCTGTAGCAATTTTCCATTTCTCTTGATGCATCAAATCGGTTATTGTTGACGTTTGTTGTGCAGGAGGGAGGTTGCATTGGCTTCCTTGGGTAAATCGATTTGCATAAAGTATTCATCTAAATATTCTCAAATTGATCGGGGTGGCATAGATAATCATCATCAAGGCATATACAAGGTTATCTAGGTAATATCCATAGGTTAGTTCTTTTTTCTTGGTTCCAATCCATTGGCACCTTTATTTTACTGTGAAAATCGTAATTAAAAATAATCAAAAAATTATATGGATCAAACCGCTTGATCAATTGGAAAACCATTTTTAGGAATTCTAGATCGGGTCAAACCCTAATTGGGTCCTCCTAGGAGTCATTCTTGGGTGACTCCATTGGGCCTAAATTCCAAGGCACTAATCTCTCAACCCTAGCGCAACTCCTCACTTGGCCAATTTCTCTTGTGTTTTGATCTTATCTCCGAGGCTTGGGTACTTTGATACTGTCATACCTTTCATCAAGTCTATCCATTGGTACTAGATAGCCCTAATCATGTCCTTAACCTCCCTACATTAGACACGGTTCCCAAGGAAGTGGATATTTTCATCATTTCTGATACCTTGATCTTGGATCTAGTAATAAAAATCATGAGTTAGTTGTATTTCAACCATGGATCAATTTCACACTTCATAAACTTCCTGATCCAAATCATAACTCATCTTGTGACTTCATTTATAGATCTAGGGTTTAATTCACCTTACACTTTACGTACTTCATCTTCCATTGATTTGATCTGGTGTCTTGGTTTGATCTCTCCTATCAGGAGTAGATCTAGGTCTCCCCCATTGTTGTCTTGGGAAAAGAAAACATCAAGTGAATATTTCCTTGATTGGCATGACAACCATCCATTTGGGAATCAAGGCTATCTTTGTTTCATCCCTTTGGTCTCCCATCCCTCTACCATCCATTTTGGATCCACCTCATAGGGAAAACTACAAGTTTGGTGATAACGGTGCCCTGGGTCTTTATTGGTCCATTGTCTGTTGTAAGCCACTGTTAACTTGTTTTTACAAGATTTCTCATTCTTAATGTATATGTGATTACAATAACCCCAAAACATATATTTAATATATATACATATGGAAACTATATCTTAATATCCCTTAACATATTTTCTATAAAAACTTTAAAGAACTATTCTTTCTTTTTTTAGAAAAGTAGTCGACAAGTGGCAGTACATCAGTCCCACTTGCATTGGAAGGAAGGAGAAACGTGGAGTCTCCATTTCCACTTGTCGTGATTAAATTAAAGAGGGGTTCTTTTAAAGTCCTCGGTTTTTGAGAAGAAGGAACAAAATCGGACTTAGATCTTGGAATGGGAGCTTGAGGGTTAGAGTGGAGTGGAAAATACAAACTAAACAGGAGCCTTGATTTGATCTGAAGAGTTGTGCGTGGTTTTTAAAGTGCTAGCATTGAAGGTATATTTATTTGGGTTTGATTTATGTGTTTGTTTTATAAGGATGCATGCAATTTTGCTTTATATATATATATATATATATATATATATATATAAACCCCAATCTCAAATCGACTGGGAATTTTATACTAATGCATGTGATCAGAATGTTCCCAACATTTTATTTGATGCATTGTCTATAATTTCAATAGATCTAAACATTAAAATAATTCCATCGTTTGGTTTGGTTTTAACGCATGTGTTGAGAAGGTTCCCAGCGTTTGATTTGATGCATCGTCTGCAAATTCAATAGATATAACATTAAAATACTTCCATCGTTTGATTTGGGTTTAACGCATGTGATGAGAAGGTTCCCAAAATTTGATTTGATGCATTGTCTGCAATTTCAATAGATCTAAACATTAAAATAATCCCATCATTTGATTTGGGTTGACGCCTGTGATGAGAAGGTTCCCAGCGTTGATTTGATGCATTGTCTGCAATTTCAATAGATCTAAACATTAAAATAATCCCATCATTTGATTTAGGTTTGACTCGTGTGATAATAATGTTCCCAACATTGATTTGATGCATTGTATGCAATTTCAGTGGATCTAAACATTAAAATAATTCCATCGTTTGATTGAAATCCTGAGAACTAAGGATACTCACTTGGGAGAATCAACCCAAGCATTGGACTACTTTTGTTATGTAATAAATTGTCGGAATTGATGTGTTTCCTTGATAGCATGAAGGTTGGGTGAATCCTCCAAGAATATCTACCTGTGACTTTGTTGAATGTTGAAATTTATGTATTATGTTTACAAAACACTGGGTGATATCTGAATCAATGGATATTTAACATGATATTTATGTTTGTCATAGGCTAGGGTTTTCCTCCAAAAGGAATGACCGAGGCATCTGATTGATTTAATCAGTAATTGCTTTATCTATTAATTGATATCTAGAAGTGAAATATCTGGATCCTTGATAAATCAATCTCATACACGAACTGAGAATGAATACCTTAGAATTGTTTGTTCATTCTCCGATAGATCTCATACTTGAGTTTCGTTTTGTATTGTTCTCTGTATCATTTTCTCAATGGCAAGATTTGGGTGATTGGGAATCGATCCAATACTAAATATTTTTCATGTAGATTATAATCACAGAGATCTCATTCTTTGGTTTCAACTTATATTGTTCACCATACCGTGCTCCATGGTAAGATCCGAGTGATTGGAAATCGATCCAATACTAAATATTTTCATGTAGTTTATAATTATTGAGAAGAGAAGGTAAGGCAAATCATCCCCACAAGAAACTTGAGTCATGTCTTCTATATATATATATATATATATATATATATATATATATGGAATGTATAGATTATGCATGTGATTCCTTTTAAGATGTGTATTGTGATCTGAATGTATGGATTATGCTTGCGATTTGAAAAAGATCAATTTTGAAATTAGATTCATGTGTTTTATAAAGATCTTTCATGTGTTTTATATAAACGTCTTTGTTTTGTGTTGAAGTAATTTGCATGTTAAAAATACTTGTGATTTTTTTGAACCCATTGTCTTTATGTTATTAACTAGTCACATGTTAAATGTAACCGCAATTGGAATGGAATCCAATGTCTTTGTGGATTCCAATTACACTCCTTATTGGAAAAATTTTCATGCCTTATCACAAACTGGAAAGGATTTGATATCAAATAGAAAAATGGAAGAGAGAGGTCACACACACACATAAGGGAAGGTCCTCATCTTAACATACGAATATCCTACTAGATAGATTATGATATTACCCTCTTGAATATATAGTTAACTTTTTTCGAATAAGTAAATTAGTAGGGAAAAATGTTGTTACAGAATGATGGATACATTACTTACTAATACACTCTTGAATTTGGATAGATAGTTGTATCCATTCAATTAAGTAATATGGTTGACATGTCATTTTGTTATAGACAAAATATGATGAGAGTTTAGTCATAAGTATTGGTTAAAATTGTCATGACAACAAAGAATGTAAAGTCTCATAAGCATAGGCAAAGTATTTCATTTGTATATCTTAACTTGAAACTTGGCAAGTTTATGCTCACAACCTTACCTTAGTGGATTCGTCGCCCAACTTGGGGTGGATTTAGACGAAAAAACATACGTCAAATGAAGACTATGGTTGGGAGGAAAGTCGTAGACACACTTTCAGTCGCCCAAGCTAAAGTCAGATTAAATAAGTATATGTAATGGTTATCTTTGTTTATAGGGTTTAATTTATATTTTTTATAAGTTTATTATGATTCTTGTGTTCTTATATTTATAAGCTGGTATATAGTACTAATATGTATGTTGAGTTACATGAGTTCAAGTGTTGATTGTAGAGATTGTGGAAGGAATTAGGATAACTCTCGAAAGACAGAGTAGAGTAAATCAGGTGTATATATGCATACTTTTTAATTGGATTCTTTTATCATCTAAAGCATGCCTAATTTTGTTGTTTATTCCACTCAAGAAAACCATGTCTCATCTCTGATGGTTGCGCTCATAAAATCAGGTACAAAGTATAGCACATTGTTATGGAGAGCGTTAACCACAATTAAATGATAGTGTTAATGTGTAATCATTATCTCATTCAAAGGATAATCGTGCAACTAATGTAGCGGTTGTACCTTATTATAATTTTTCATAAGATTTGCTTGTGTAGATTTGCATTAAAGTGATTGTATTTTGTAAATTAATTAATTTTTAAAAAATGGTTAAGGTTGAGTAAAAAATGATTCTAACAATCTATATAATGTTATTAAATGTATATAAAGGAATAAATTTTATAGTGTCCACTTGGAGAATCTATTTAGGCATTTGGGATATGAATAGATTCTCCAGGTGGCAGTATAAAAAATATTATTTTTAATCAAAACCAATAAATTTAGAATCATTGTTCACTTAACCATAACCATACTTTTATAATTAATAATATACCAAATATAATCACTTTAATGTTGATTTACATAAACAAATTATAATAAGATACAACTGTTACACTAGTCGCAAGACTATCTTTGGAATGAGATAACGATTTATACATTAACCATGTCTTTTAATTGTGGTCTCTACATAACAAGGTACCATACTTTGTACTTGATCTCCTAGGCACAACCATTAAAGATGACACATGAGTCTCTTTAGTGTATCAAACAACAAGGTTAGATATACTTTAGATGTTAAAATTAGCTAACTAAAAAGTATGCACATATAGAACGGTTTTACTCTATAGTGTCTTCCGAGAGTTATCATGATGTCATTCATAGCCTCTGCAGCCAACACTTGAAGTCATGTAACTCAACATACATATTACTACTATATATCAGCCTATAAATCCAAGAACATAAGCATCATAATAAACTTATAAACAAGATAAATTAAATCCTATAAACAAATCTAACCATCACAGAAACTTCTTTAATATGATTTTACCTTGGGAAATAGAAAGCGTGTCTACGAATTTCCTCTCAACCATAGGCTTCATCTAACATATGTTTTTTCATCTAAAGCTACCCCCGAGTTAGACAACGAATCCACTAAGGTTCAAGGTTATAAGCAGAAATTCTCTAAGCTTCAAGTTAAGATAGTATTGAAATCAAAGAGATACTTTGTTTATGAGTACTAGACTTAAAATTATTAGTCGTAATACTATTTTAAAACCATTAATCATGACTAATCCATCATCATGGATTTGTTTATAAACAAAGGGAATGTCAATCCTATTGATTAAATGGATGGAAATCTACCCGTATTTCCAGAGTGTAATTTTATTAGCAAAAATAAACCGTTCTACCATTTATAGAAACCATTTTTCCCTACCAGTGTTTATACTAAGAAACATCTATAAATTACCCATTACATTCAAGATGATAAGTTCCTAGTGTTTATACTAAGAAACATCTATAAATTACCCATTACATTCAAGATGATAAGTTCCTAAATTTCTTCATTGGATATCCATATAATAAGATAGGGATATTCCCTTTACTAGTGCATTTATACATAAATTGACCTCTACTCTTATACCATTTATTATTGAAAAAACCTTTCATGACTATGGTAATATATGAACCTATTGCCAAAATTTAATTAAATATAAATAAAGTAGTCACGTTGACCCATGATTTATTTTCGATGCAACAAAATCTTGGCTAACATCTTAACAGTTTAGAGAATATTATAAATGCATTCAAAGAGAGACCAAATTGAGAATTTATATTGTCAAACATTAAACTCATTTCAAATATTAGAGGCAGTCAAAATGATGTTTAAAACATCGAGCTTGATATCCTATCCAAAAATCGCAAGCATCAACACCTTTAGTTCTATAATATATCAAACTAGAACCGCAAGCATCAAACTAATATCATATTCATATCCAAAACTCTATTTTTATCCATATACACAATTCCATCGTAGTCATTCAAATACATATAAATTCAGATCTAAATGTTTTCCAAAAGATGTTGCAGGCATATATATACTCAAATCAAAATACAGGCATACAAATACATATAAATTTAGATCTAGACATTTCCCAAAAGATTTCATAGGTAATATATATATATATATATATATATATATACGTTTTCTAAAAGAAATCGCAATTATATATACTCAGATCAAAACGTAGGTATACAAATATTCATATATAAAAATCTATTTATATCCAGATCCATAATACCACCATAGGAATTCAAATATATATAAAATTCATATCTAAATGTTTTCTAAAAGAAATCGCAGGTATATATACTCAGATCAAAATGCAGGTATACAAATATTCAAATATTCAAATATATTTATATCCAGATCCATAGTACCACCGCAGGCATTCAAATATATATATAATTCAGATCTAAACATTTTCTAAAAGAAATAATAGGTATATATACTCAAATCAAAACACAGGTATACAAATATTCAGATATAAAAATCTATTTATATCCAGATCTATAATACCACCGCAGGCATTCAAATCGCAGGTATGACTGTATATATGCAAAACCACAAATTTCCTAAAAGGAAAACACGGGCATACACAATCAAATCATACTCATGCATTCTTGTAGTCGGATCCAAACAGTAAGAAAAGGAACATTTGTAGAGATCAATGAATCTGGTTTGCTTTAAAATGTACTACCATATATTTCACCAAGTCAGAGAGGCTTACAACACCGATATTTAAATGGATCTATTTCTTAACTAAACCAACGTTTTCATCTCCAAAATGCAGAGATTCAAAGGCGTTGGTTTTTAAAAACTAAACAACGATTTCATAAGTAAATTGTGGAGGTTACACACAGAGATCCAAAGGATCTGGTCTTTAAAATATAACAACTCCTGCATAAATACTAGGGAGATAACAGATTCAAACCATAATGTCAAATTAAAAATTACAGAGTGTTTTCAACTGCATAGGATCCCACTTGATCATTTTCAAATTATACCCAACCTCGACTATGGTGGTTCTCACAATTAAAACGGATCTGGTTTTCTGAATAAAACTCAAAACTAGGTCAAATCACAAAAATCTAAAATTATTTCAACCCTCAGTATTATCTGAAATAGCATGCCTTCACCTTACAGTAAAAAACTTGTTCAAATCACAAATCAAAAAGGCAGAATTACCTCCAACCATAGTGTAGTTTGCATGCCAGTTAGACCCAATAGGAGCCAAGTGCAGATCTCTCACCCTCCATATCACTTATCCCTTCGTCTTATCGCTCTCACCCACTTATTTTCCCAAGCTTTTGATCTACTTTGTTTCCAATTTCAGTAGTTCATCCCAATTAGGTTTTTGTCCCAACTTTACAGCATCTTCAAGGTTGTGATTATAAGATTTGATTATTGTTTCTTTGATTTATACATGTTCATAGTGATGACTTACTTAGGTGCATTAAGTTGCATTTAGATTTTTTATTTTTGAAAAGAAAAAAGAAAAACAAGGCATTTAGTTGCATTGGTAGTCTTACATAGGCTCGTTTGTTTTTTAATTGTTTTCAAAAACAAAAAATAAAAAATTCTTTAGTTTTTCAAACTTCATTAAGTAAATGTCATTTGTTTCGAAAAATGAAAAAAAGGAATTTGTATTTGAAAATTTTACATCATTTTTATGCAGTTTCTTTCAGTTGAGTCATAACACCACCAGTTTCATTTCTACTACCCTAAGTAAAAACAACCCTAAAAAGAACACTATTGATTAAAATTAACTAGTAACATTTTCTTTCTAGGGACTACACCAACTAGCTTAGGCTAATATCTTGGAGTAGGTGATCTACAACTATCCAAGATCATTTAAAATTCAGACATGGTGACCTGTCTTTAAGAAATCCAAGTTTACAAAGGATCATCCGAAAATCTCCTTTAACACAGAAGTTAACCATGAGGTTGTGTGAGGAATTAGTTGTGGATACCCCTCCAACACTTTGTTTAAGCATACACCGGGACTATTGTGCATTTGAGGACTCATCCAATACTACCTTTTGGCCTCGTGTGGTGCCAGTATTTTTTGGATTTCGATCTTAGCTACGCTACCCATGCACAATGGCCAGACCTACAAAATAGTTGATTATGATGGTAATAAGATGCCTGAGCCTCGTAATAGGCTATACCTGAAGAAGTATTACGCTTAGGCATGGTGTTTTTTCTTGTATTATAGTTGTATAATTTTGTAAATGGTCATTTCTGGTTAGTGTTTATTATGTAGTTTGGTGTTGTTTTAGATGTCTTTGGAATGGTTCGTAGGATATGTCGATGTTTCAAGCCGTCATACCTCCAACCTGGATTAAGATTCTTGGATAATTTATGCACCCACAAGACAACTTGTTTCCTCAAGAGGCACTTAATTAGGTCATGCAACTAACAATGTAGCTGAATACAATGTTGTTATTGAGATTATTTGGGATGTTATATCGCATGGTATCACCTGCCTAGAAGTCGGAATTGACTCTCAGTTAGTGGTCTCTCATCTCAATGGGGTCTATCAGGTGCAACATCCTACCATATTACATCAGTTTTGAGGATTGGGTTACTTGAAAGAAATTTTGAGCATAATATTATATATCAACACATTTCTAAGAATCAAAACACAATCACTAATGCATTTGCTAGCTACATTTTAGACTGGAATTTGTCACACACTTTGTAAAAAGAATACACATATACATAGAAACATATGTATATATATATACATCGAGTTTTGGTCAGAAGATCCAGTAACTAAGTCTATCAAAATACAAAAAATAGGATCATCATCATCAATATGCTAGAATCTATGGACAGTCCTCAGCCTCATTAGCTGCAGCTACCTCTGCCACAGCCTCGCAGTAGCATAGAACAACATTAGATACCCTTCGTAGTAGGCGTAACCAGGATGGAGGTACACCCACAGCATGCTCCAACATGGATATGGGAATCATCTCCATCTTGAGAGTCGGTACTTCATGCGTGATCTTGGATAGCTTTCACTCTATAGTGCGAAGCATAGCTTTGTCATCAGCTCCATCTACAGGTCGCATAAAAATATTTGGATGCTCGTCTAGTCGAAAAGGCCTAATGTCTGCATAAACATAAATGGTGACTTAGAATCGAATATGCTACATATGTATATATTACTTGAGAACAAAAATTCATAAAAAATAAATATTTAAAAAACAAAATGCTCTCCCATCTCTCCCCATGGTTCTCCTGGAGGGATAACTAGCTCGGGGTCATCGCGAAAGTCTAAACCAACATATGAGAACTGCTCAAAAGTAGGCACCTAGTAGTCCCACCACGCATAGAAGTCATCGTCGTATCCACCCTGAATATCACCACCACCCTGGAGGAGGAATACATTTCCACCACCGTGTGAGCCTAGGCTCACGTGGAGGTGAATGTTGTTGTCTCACTGCGGGACTCAAAGCGGGTACCCTCTCTCAAAGAAGGATACCAAAATACTAGCATATCTAAAATTATTTTTCCACCCCAACCTGCAGTTTGATAGTTGTTTCTTCATGATTATGACCAGTCTTGAGCACCAGTCAAAGAGTACACCTCGTAGAAAATCCATTTCTTCATGCATGTGGGTCTATGTGGCCAAATGTAGTGCGGATGAACCTACCACTCGGACAACAGTGCTCATAAGCACTTTAAATGGAAAGCTACTGATATGGGCGATTGGGATCGGAGTCCCTGACTTCTATGTACCTTGCACACAGTAGGTATTTACATAGTCCTACACTCTAAGCGGATCATCCTCCCCCCAACCAGTACCGCCCAAGTTAATCGGTAACCCTCTATGAGATAGACTAGTGATAAAATATATGTCCTCGACATTCAATTATAATGTCTTTCCCTGGAAGTCAAACATGCCTTATTCAACATCCCATAACCGTACCAGTGTTTCCAAGAGCTGAACTTGGATCACATGTTGGAATTATGGTAAAACTTTAATAACCCACAGCTCCAGAGAGAATTTAGTGTCATCGGATCACCCATTTCTTTCCTATCCATATCTTTGTGCTCCCTTTCCCTCCACTCTAGAGCCATGATTTCTTGCAAAAATAAGTTTTGGCCATTAGATTCATGAAATTACCCTATCCTGCACCACTCGTGAATGTCCAGTGAGGAAACCATGTGTCACTAAAGGGTTACTCACTATAAACCAGCAAGTACATCATGAACTCGCGACTTTGCAGTGGGCTGCTCGCGAGTACAACGTGGTGCCATTAAAACTTTCCAAACAACCTCAATTTTTCATAAAAAAAAATGAAGCATGAAATGAAAGATGAGGAAGTAATAAATTACCTGCAACTTGCAGTTTTGAAATTCATCCACTGGTTTGAGCACATGGACTATTTGAAGATCGATGGTAAAATTGCACTTTTTGTGGTAAAAACTCAAATGAATTGTTTTTTTATCAAATTTGCACTATTTATAGTAAAATTTCAAATTTGTACCCATATTAATATAGGTTTGGTCAATTTTTATGTCATTTGAACTAATGTTATTGTTTTTACCTCGATTTCCAGGTTATGGATGAAATTGGAGTATATTTTCTTCGCATATGGAATAGGATTTGGTCCCCTTTTGCATCAAGCATTTATACCTTATCCCCTTATGAATCCTTGGATCTCCTTTTTCATCCATGGACTGTGATCTACAACTATTTCACCCTTCACACATCATTGTTCTTCCATGGCTAGAACCTTCCTTACATTGGTTACCCTACCTAGAACACTCATTTTCGATTCTGCTACCCATGTCGAATATTGCTAGGTTACGGGAGCCTTCATAGTTTTTTTTTACATTAAAATGAACCTCATTTTGTATCTTTTGTTGAAGTACCCCTATTGATAAGGCTACCTCCCTATGGATTTATCTTCAAGCCATAGTCCGACTCCTTAAATATGACTAAATAGTCAAGTTTCTTGTTATTTCAGACTCGTTAAAGTGAATTAAGGATCATCCATAACGGTATAAGCTTAACCCTTTTCCAGACCGTATAGATTATTTACGAAAAAGGAATTCTCTATTTTATTTGAAATATAGAAGAGTATCTCCAGGTATAGATTTATCTCTTTATCGGGCCTGGAGAACTAAACTTATGAAAAAGGAACTTGTTTGAGCTTAATTTTCTCTCTATCGTGCTCTGAACTCAAACATGAAAAGATTTCGAGCATTCTTTCTGCAATTGTCATGCTCGTTAAACTCCTAGTACAAAACATCAAGTTTGTTGTTGTTTGTCTCATTCTCGTAAATAAATGGAACCTTTCGAGTGATATTGCTTTCCTTCACACTTGATAAACTAAGGCTACATGCTTTCTTTTGAAGGAGCGTCGGTTGGGTTATAGTTTACCCCTTTTTTGCACCTTGCCGACTAAGTACAAAAAAGGTATACCTTAGTTCTTTAGAAGCTAAGAGAGTTCTCATTTGGATTGTTTTATACTTTATCAGACTCATGAGACTAAATTTATGAAAAAACACCACCCCTAGAATCTTCTTTGGAGTTTTTAGACTCTCAAAACTATGAAAGCACCTACGAGTATTCACCAATTCGGGCTCGTAAAATCCACGGATTAGTGGCATATCAAGCACTATTCTCTATTTTCTTCAAGCTTGCTCAAAAATGAAGAAATACTCGAGTTGAATTTCTTGGACTTGTTAAAACTTAACAAGAAAGAAAGGAACGAAATACACTCTTTTGATTATACATTCTTGGCAGCAAGCCATCCTTGAAAAACACACTAGTTTGAGCCTCTTGATACTCATGTCCTAGTTTTCCACTTCCAGTTCACCTAATACTTTGAGTCATTACTCTTCCAGTTTTCCTAATACACTTGGAATCTGTCCATGTCTCCTACATGGCATATAATTCTAGTTGTCCCCTTGGAATTTTAAAGCTTCCTTGGGTCATCTCTGTGTCGTACTCACTGTTCAATGATATTTACCCTCTGTCTATGCATCCTGATTCCTATCATTTTCATCTCGGAGATCATTCTACGTAAATCTTCCCTTATTCAGTCTACCAGTTACTAATGTGACCTGTTGAAGGATTCATTGCCTTCCTCTTCACAAAATGGCATTCGATCAGAACTTCCTGCAGAACAAGACATAGAGTTTCGAAAATAATACCTTAGGATTCGCTGATCATATTGATGGACTCCTCTGCATTGGTTGTCAGTATTTGAATTGTCATTTCCTATATATCTAGTTGTTCAAGATGTGTACATAGATATGTTTCTAGATTCATGAAATGTATTATGCATATTAGAATATTTATAATATACTACTAATATGCAAGTGATGGGTAAGTGGATTATTTTGTTGTACAACGCTTGATTGCTACTTATGAAATAATGTCTTGGCAAGATGGAAGACATATAGAAAGCTAATGTATATATATGTTTGTTGCAGAAATAGTTGCATGATTATATGACATATATATTTATGTATGTCACATGTTACGAAATGTTTCTAATCATACAATTGTATTTGATTTGTAGGAAGGATTGTATGCAATCACCCACAAAAGAAGAATGCTGCAAGTTGTGAATGTACGACACCATTGTAGATGTACAAGAGAAGAATGATGCAGTTATAGATGCACAAGAGAAGAATGATGCAAGTTGTGAATATACGATATCGTTGTGGATGTACAAGAGAAGAATGATGTAGTTGCAAATGTACACAAAGAGAATGTTAAAGAACAAGTTGCATAAAGGAGATGTAAATATCAAGTATGTTCCTACAAAGGAACAAGTGGCAGATGTGTTGAGTAAGCCTCTGGATCGTGTAAAGTTTGAATACTTTCAAGACATGTTTGGTGTAGTCCGAAAGGACCTCTCTCGAAAGAGGGAGTGACGGAAGATGGAAGAAGGATGCAGTGGTGAGTAGCTCAGTCTAGAGTAGGGTAAGTCTAACTAGGACATTTTGGCCCGAAAGGATTAGTCAAACGAGGCATGTTAATCCTAGAGGGATTAGTATGTCTGACTAGATCAGTTTAACCCAGGTGGGTTTGTATGTCCGGACAAGGCTTGTTGGTCCCCAGGAAGATCCATCTGTCTAACTAGGCTTGTTGGATCAAAAGAGTTAGTAAGTTAGACAAAATGCCCGGATGGATCTACCAAAGAACTCACCGTGATGCTGCTCCGAGATAGTTAGAGGGCAGGATGGTTATTACAGTATTTCTATACTGTTGAGATGTGTAATTCAATATTAGCTTAGTATTTTTAGACAGATGGTTGTTTAGATCAGTATTGTTATATTGATGGTTGTTGAGAGGATTGATTCAGCATTGATATGTTGATTGTTGAAATGTGTAGTTCAATATTATTATACTGATGACTGTTTAGCTCAATATTGTTATGTTGATGGCTGCTGAGATGATTGGTTCAACATTGATATGATGAGATGTGTAGTTCAGTATTGTTATACTGATGGCTGCTGATATGATTGGTTCAACATTGATATGTTGATTGATGAGATTTGTGCTTCAGTATTGTTATATTGATAGTTGAGATGATGGTTTCAATGTTGTCACATTAATTGTTGAGATAGTTCCAATGTTGCTACAATGATGATTAATGATTGTTAAGATGTTTTCAGTGTTATCACACTGATGATTATTGAGATGATTGCTGAGATAATTTCAGTATTTCTCTATTTATGTAGCAAGTTCAGTATTTTTGATACTAATGTTGATGAGGTAATTTCAGTATTTCTATACTGATATTGATGATGGTTTTACTTCAACATTTGTATGATGATGTTGATGATGTAGTTATGGTCCCAACACTTTGTGTTGATGATGATGAGGTTGTTTCAACATTTTTATGTTGATGGTGATGATGTTGTCCCAGCATCTCTATGCTGGTAATGCAGATGTTGATCTAGCACTACAGATGATTTGGTTTTTAGCACTAACATGCTAATGATATTGTTGATTGTTTCAATATTTATATACTGTTGATGCAAATGATGATGTTCCAGTATTTCTATACTGAATATACATATGATGATGTTTCAGTATTCCCATACTGAAGATACAGATGATGTTTCAGTATTTACATACTGGAGATGCAGATGATGGTGATTCGGTATTTCTGTAATGAAGATACAAATGATGGTGATTCAGTATTTCGGTAATGAAGATACAGATGATGATGTTTCATTATTCCCATATTGAAAGATACAGATGATTTTTCAGTATTTACATACTGAAGATGCAGATGATGGTGATTCAGTATTTCTATACTGAAGATATAGATGATGATGTTTTAGTATTCCCATACTGAATATGTAAATGATAATAATTATGATACAGATGATGATGCTTTCAGTATTCACATTTTGGAGATACAGATGATGATAGTTCAGTATTCACATACTGAAGATGTAGATGATGATGGTTCAGATGATGATGTTACAGATGATGATTCAGTGTTTACACACTGATGTTGGAAAGTAGATTATTCAGAAGATGTTGACATTACAAAAGATGGTTCAATGTTTACACACTGATGATGGCAAGTAGATGATTCAAAAGAAGATTCAGTATTTGCATACTTATGTGGAAGAAGAAGATTCAGTATTCACATACTGATGTTACAAGAGAAGGTTCAGAAGATGATTCGATATTCAAGAAGAAGATTCAGTATTTACATAATGATGTGATAGAAGAAGATTGTGTGTTGATGTTACAGAAGAAGGTTCAGAAGATGATTCAGTATTCATATACTGACGTAATAGAAGATGATTCAATATTCACATACTAATGCTACAGAAGATGATCCAGAAGATGATTTACAAGATGATTCAGTATTTATATACTAATAGAAGATGATTTAGCATGTATAGATGATGATTCAATATTTACATTCTGATATGCCAGAAGATGATCCAGCTGAGATCAACGATGAAGATACATGATGATGTTCCAAAAATTCCTATGACATATAGAGATTCACCAGTCAGTTGTTCAGTTGTAATAGTAGCGGTTGCTACTACAATTGAATACCTTCCTAGTTAAGAGGGAGTGTTAAAGTAATGTAACTTCGGAAGATATTCTAGTTCTATTGTATTCATCCTATTGTAGATGA
Organism: Pseudotsuga menziesii; assembly: GCA_001517045.1. NCBI lineage: Eukaryota > Viridiplantae > Streptophyta > Pinopsida > Pinales > Pinaceae > Pseudotsuga > Pseudotsuga menziesii. The sequence continues at coordinate 70,279 of LPNX010858782.1, read as the reverse complement.
GTTTCTCTTGTTAGATTCATTGAAGGATGGAATGTAAACCTCCTAATGTAATTCGGGTCATTAGTACCCAAGTGTCAATATAATAAATGTTATTTTTAATGTCCAGTTGGACAAGTCGACCCTGACAGCTAGTGAAGTCGACCCCACCAAGTTAGGGTTCAACTCGATAGAAGAATATAGATAGGTAGGCGCTTCACTTCATTTGTACTCACTCACTCAAGCAGTTTTGCAAGAGAGAGAAGAATTGGTGCGCTAGAAAGGAGTAAGAAGCAGTTGTCTGGGTTTTGCATTGTCTTGGTTGAATTATTTATTGAGGAAGTTTTGCGGGGTTTTATCCCTTGTGGTTTCCCTGAGGAAAATATCTGTGTTCTCTTGTGTTGCTGCATTTGTCCTTCTTTCAATGATCCTTTGCTTATGGTTATGATGTTATTATGCTAAATGTTTTTAGATCTGGTATAACCATTAAAAAATCTAACAAAATATTCCTAAGCCACTATTGTGTCATGCTCACTGTTCAAGGAGATATCCTATGATGTCCATTATGCAGTTTCCTTGACCTCATGTGTGGACCATTCCCTCGTGTTATTCAATTAAATCATGTCTTCAGTGGTCTGTTTTGCAAAACTGTCCCAACTCCAACTCAAATCAATCCTTGATTTTCTTCGTGTTGGATGGTGGAGGATGCCTTAATTCCTCCCTTCCAACGAGTCTCTTCCCATAGACTTCAATTCATCTTGCTATGGGACAAATAGCTAGAGGTTTGATAGTACCTTGGGGGTTGAAATCAAAAGTGGCAATTTCCCTCGCTATTGGGTAGTAGGAATACATAATGTCTCCTACTTGATGGATTATTTTGGGGTTCAAATTCAATACCATATATTCACGCTTGTTAGAATGTACTAGGTACCTTGGGCCCATTTTCATTATCGATAGATTCCCTCGCATTTGTTAACGGTTTACATCAATGACCAGCAATCAAACGACATCCCCCATGTTCGACTTCAACACATATATTTGCATGGTTAGGATTCATATCTTTAGGAGGTTTGGATTAGTCCTTGGACCAACAATAGCATTCTCATATTTTGTTATTGCCCGAGTTGCAAGATCGTGTCACACCTTACATGACATATGATGTCTCCAGTTTGACATAGACCCACCTTGTATTCTTGTGGATATTATCAATTGTTGGGCATGGATCCACTTTGTTCATCTGTGTCCATGGCTCGTTTATATCTCACATGGCTCCAAATTCTATTTTTCATGCCCATGATGGTTACATCAATCATATACATATGTTGGATATGCCTTATATATTTGTGGTGATCATTTGTACATAGAGATATCTTCCTCGGAGATAAGTTTGTCTGACATTATTCTCTTTCAGGTACATTGTTGCAACTCATATCTTGCATTTTTCAGGTTAATCGACTCCATATCCCAATCTATTGATTTTGTAATGTATTTCGACCATCATATCCCCTTTTTCCCTCACACATAAGGGGGCATATGTTATAGTCCAAATTGGCACTTCTCCTTCCATGAAAACGCTTCAGAGGTCGATTGTCTCTCACACAAAAGGACACTATGGATGAAAGAGACTTGATTTGGTTTTTGATGCATGGGCCTTAGTCCTTCAAAGTTGTTCTAGTAGTTTTGACCCTTACAACTTAGTTTTGACCCTTGTAACTGAATATTATGACAAAATCACTCCGAATGAACTGTCAACAAACGATTAAATTGCTCCTAATTATGTAACAATAAGGGATTTTCACCAAAATCTCTCCTTCACATTGCAAGTGATTTTTCCCCAAAATCTAAAAAAATTAATAAAATTTGAAATTCAGGACAGTCTTGGTAGTTTTTGGTAGTTTTGGAACTACCCTATCAATTACAGCTTCTCTTATTCGACCCTATTTATCTCCATCGGCTATAAAATAAAAGGAGGTAGTCCATGAGAGAGGACTCTTAGCCTAAGTACTATTATGTTAGAGGAATCATTATCCTCTCCCTTGCCATGTATGCCCTAGTTTCTCTTAAACCCTTATGCATTGGAGTTGTGCTTGGGATTGTTGGAAAAGAGAAGCAGGAGATCCAAAGTCAAAGTTTCGTGAGGTGACAAAATAGAAAGAAGTTATCATTGTACTTGTTTCCATTCTTAATAATAGAACTGAAATATTTCCCTTCCCTAACAGTTGTGTTCATGTTTGTCTGAGTAGTTTTGGAACTACCTTATCAATTACAACTTCTCTTAATCGACCCTATCTATCTCCATCTACTATAAAATAAAAGGAGGTAGGCCATGAGAGAGGACTCTTAGCCTAAGTATTGTTACGTTAGAGGAATCATTATTTTGTCCCTTGCCATGTATGCCCTAGTTGCTCTTAAACCCTTACGCATTGGAGTTGTGCTTGGGATTGTTGGAAAAGAGAAGTAGGAGATCCAAAGTCAAGGTTTCGTGAGGTGACAAAACAGAAAGAAGGTATCATTGTACTTTTTTACATTCTTAATAAAAGAATTGACATCTTTCCCTTCCCTAACAGTTGTGTTGACTAATTAGAGGAAATTTCAACTCAAAATGGGCCTTTTAACTCTAATTCAAATTACATGTCATCATGTGTTAGCCAATGAAATTGCTTTAAATTTGAAATACCATATAGGTCTTAAACACTTTTTTAATATAAATTTGGGGATACGTATCATCAAAAAAACTACTTTTTTTGTTTGTATTTTCGACATATCTTTCCGTGTTTTTACTCAAATTTCGATCGGGAAAGCTCGCTAAATTTCGCATCCAACGAGTACCCACTCGTCATACTTTTGACAAACCCTTCTACCCAAAAAAAAGAAATGCCTCAAAAAACGTGATGATGATGTCATCATCACGTTTTTTCAGACATTTCTTGTTTTTGGGGTAGAAGGGTCCGTAAAAAGTACGCTGAGTGGGTACTCGTTGGATGCGGAATTTAATTCTGCATCCAACAATCTCTCTTGATCAAAATTTGAGTAAAAACACTGGGAGATATGTCAAAAATACAAACAAAATAATTTTTTTCTTTTATTCCTCCAAAATTAATAAATATTATTTTATTATTTTATTAATTTTTTTTAGGAGGCCTATTTTGAATTGAAATTTCCTCTAATTGTTTGTCTAAGATTTGGTTACATGTTGATGCTCTATTGATTAGAGAGTTTACTTCTATGTTCTAGTTGATCTTCTTGTATCCAAATGTGTTTGAGGAAGGTCTTGTGTTGGTTTTACATGTTCTTGAACTGAAGATCAAGAGCAAAACTTAAGGCCAACCTTTGTAAAAAAGTGCATGTAATTCATCATCCTAAACCCTTTATATGTTTTTCTTTTGATCTCAATTGATTATCAATAGTCTATTTTGTAGAACCAAGCCTTAGATATCTTCTTTTCAAACCTAATACATTGGTGACCTCGACCCCAATCATAGGATAATTTTCCTCACAACTCTTCAATATAGTGAGGCCCACATAACCTTAACTTGCGGAATTCACACTAAACTTGAAAGATTAGAGTTATTTTCAAAATGTTATATTTACCACAAAACAACAAAATAAATTATTTAGATCGCATAATATTATTTTAAAGAGTAAATCATCAATTTTATGTGAAAAATGAATTATCAATTCTCTTTTATTCTTTTCATATCATATTAATACTTTATTTTATAAAATTTTCATAAAATTTCTGTTTTAATTTTTTTAAATCATGTTTTAAAAAT
>LPNX010858782.1:56214-66407 GCA_001517045.1 Pseudotsuga menziesii | reverse complement strand
TATATATACATATATATAACAGAAACTGAAAAGGGGGTATATATAAAAGGTAGTTGTGCACAGCCATTCAATACATCAAGATGAACCAGAGTATCTGTGCATAGGAGAAGAGCTGCACAAAGGGACTACCCACTGTTTCCCAAAACACTTCAAAATGAGTTTTTCCAAAACTTTTAAAGCCGAGGGTTGTATAAACCCTTACAAATTGTTTGCATAAAAAAAGACAGAAAAACATTCAAACAAAGCTAGACAGAAGAAGGCTAAGGATTGCCTCTTGGGTTTTTGGGCTGGACGACTGATTCTTCTTCCATTGGAAGCACGAAATCATCTACAGTGGCTGCATGGACTCGGCTGCTTTGATTCATGGAGATGAACTTCTGGAGGTCCTCTTGGATACTATCTACCTTCCCCATTATTTCACGAAGACTGCTTTCGTTGTCATCAATTCGTGAATCGTGGTTACTAATCTGGAGTGAGATATAGCTGACTGTATCTTCCATTTTTTTTTACCACCCGAGCCTTCTCTCTATTGTCCATAACGCTGATGGAAAGTAGTTCATACAGTCGCCTTAAGTTCTTCTTGATGTCCATAACCCCAACGTTTTCACCATCCTGGGCCCTTTTTCCAGCTTCTGACATTATGGATATTCGAGCAAACTGATTCTGAACTTGGACAGGACTTGCAGGGGCTAAGAAACTATTGAAGCAGGCTCTTAGAATGAAGAGTTCCTCAAACATCAGAAAATCAACGTGTCTTCCACAGGCCAAGGTGCGCACGGCTCCCTCTTGCCACCCTGTACACCTGCAACCAATGACCGAGCTACTTCCCCAATTGCCAAAGAGAAAGCCTAAACCAGGAGAGACTGTCTGCGAAATTGAAAGGGAGCTGCACAAATAGGGGGAAAAGGCTGCAAGAGCCAACCTTTCTTTCACCACTGATCGAGTAAAGGGGAGAACCTGCCACGAGAGGCCTTGCAGACTCCCTTCACCAATTCCTGTGATAATTTTCAACAGAAATCGCAGAGCATCATATATCCCAGGGCCGAGAAGGGAAAAGGAATGGGAGATCATAACGCTTTTAGCAGAGGCCATAGAGAAAAACGAGGTGAGATCCTGAGCGTGCAAGGGGGAAATGGATATCTCCCCGAATTGAATAGCTTTTAATACCTCTTTCTTCGAGAGAAGGAGATGACAGCAAAGGGGCCACGCGGCAAAGGAAGGAGGACGGGAAGGACTGAGCAGTAAATGGGAGGAGACGAAGAAGAGGGGGCCGGCTGCGAGGTGACGGAGGGCTTCGAAGATCGTGAAGGAGGGAAGAGAGAGGGGAAAAGGAGGGGATAAGGGAGGGGGAAGGAGAAAAGAGGGGGGGCCAAAAAGATAGGGAAGAAGGAATGTGACGGGGGGGAGGATGGAAGGAGAGGAGGGATAAGGGGAAGAGGACAAGGAGGAAGAGGAGGAGAAAGAAGCAAGGAGGCTAAGAATGAAATGGGGGAGAGATAGGCACTGTTTTAAATGAATTTGATTATTAATGGGTCGGAATGGGGAATTCCAACACCACATATTAAGGAATGAATTTGAGAGAGGGGTGATTTCCATCCTGACTATACTGTCCTTGAGAGAAAGAGGCTCCCACATTGGCCAGAATGTCTGTAGCTGAGTTATTGTGCCAAAGGATATGGTAAGCTTCATAGTTGCTGGACATGAGAAGTGTGGCTTTTTCATAGAGATGTCAACAATTAAGAGCTCCCTTGCTGTATCCATGGATCATTTTATAGATGACATGCCTAGAGTCCCCAATAATCAAAGCCTTACGAATTTTCTTGACTTTGAGAATATGGAGGCTCTGGATAAGAGCCAACCACTCAGCTTCATTATTAGTTTTGATGCCGAGCCCCCACGCAAAGGTATGTTCCACGTGTCCTCCGGGATTCAGGAGAATCCCCCCTGCACCTGCCTCCCCAGGATTTCCTTTTGAGGCACCATCAAAGAAAATAGCAAATGAGTTTTTCTCCCGGAGCCAGGACTTAAAATCATGATTGGAAAAACGCAGCTCCCAAGAGGAGGACTGGGAATGATGTCTTACCCTGCCTGAAATACTTTTGGACTGAAGGGAGCTTCTCTCTTTCAGAAAGTTTTTGCTCCAAGAGGAATAAGGTTCAGGGATGGTCTCCTGAGAGGGGAAGCAGATATTGTCTGAGGCAAACTTTTCAACAATCATTCCTATGGTTTTGGCTGCTATATAGGTGGGGATGGATTTTTGTTCTTTAAAGATGGCGCGGTTCCTTGCTAACCAGAGCTGCCAACAGAGGTTCTTTGGAATAGAAGCCCAAAGGTGGCTTAGGATTGGATTATTCCTTAGAGAACCGGGAAACTGATTGTACCAATCTTTAAAGAGCTGAACAACATTGTCTGGAAGAGCTCGTCCATAGCCCGGAGGGAGGACGATCCTCCAAACAGAGAGAGAGACTTTCCATTGAAGAAAAATGTGGCTGGTTGTCTCTTCAGCTGAATTACACATGGCACATCGGGAAGGCCCCAGAATGCCCCTTTTTCTTAGATTTTCTGCTGTTAGCAGCTTGTTATGCAAAAGAATCCAGATGAAACTATTTACTTTAGGAATACTATTAGAGTGCCAAACCTGCTTCCAGATCCTCTCCACCGTATTTGTTTCCATGCTTATCCTTTGATAACCTTCTTTAACATTATAATGCCCAGATTTTCCCCATCCAAGCCGATCTATACTTGAGAGGATCGATGGGGATATGCCATGGAGGAATGAAAAGAAAGCGGCTGCTGCATTTGCCAAATTCGCTGGGGGAGAGAGATCTTTCCAGCCAATCCATCGACCATGAGAATCCCATCGGGAAAGATAAAAAAGAGTGTTGATGCCTTGATCACTTGGCCATTCAGACAAAGGGGACATATCTGGGAGAGAAGAGCAGGGAGGCTGCCCTAGGATGCTGCTTTTCCATACATTAATTCTCTTCCCATTCCCTAGAATCCAGTAGCAGTTTTCAAGAATAATGTTGTAGGAAGCTTTGCACAGCTACCAGAGTGTGGTTCCTTTACCTGCCCAGGCACTGTCCAGCAATTTTGATCTGGGCCTTTTGATATACTTCTTTCTGATAACTTCCTTCCACCATTCTTTTCTTCCTGTGACCAATCTCCAGATCAGTTTGGTGCCCATGGCTTTACACATGAGCTCAGGATCTTTGATGCCTAACCCGCCTTGTGATTTGGAGCGCTTGATCGTTTCCCACTTTATTAAATGAAACTTATTTGACTGGACTTTCCCTCCCTGCCAAAGGAATTTCCTAATCTCTTTACATATGCTAATGATGACGTTCTTAGGATCAAGGACCATCGAACTTATATAAATCGGGTAGGAGGATAGAATGGACTTTATTAGAACAGTCTTCCCTGCTAAATCCAGCCATTTCGATCCCAAGGATTGGATCTTATATTTAATTTTTTGAACGACCGGATTCCACATTGAGGAAGTCAGGGATTTCTTAACCACAGGGATGCCCAAGTAAGTGAAATGAGTCCAATTGGGATTGACTTTAATTTGAAGGATTTGAGAGATGCTGCGGAGAGTTGTTGAAGGGCAGTTCCATCCATAGATTTGGCACTTGCTCAGATTTGATCCATTCCCAGAGGATTGGAGAAAGATGTCCAGGGGCCTGAGGAAGTTCCTAGCAATTTGGGAGGAGGCTATGCCAAGAAAAATGGTGTCATCCGCAAAAAGAGCAAGATTGATGGGAGGAACAACATCACGATAGGAAAGGCCTGGGAGAGAGCCTTCAACTTGGAGCCTGTTCAGCCTTCTGCTTAGGGAGTCAGCCACCAGGATATAAAGAAAGGGGGATAGAGGGCATCCTTGCCTCACTCCTCTAGTGGCTTTAAAGAACTCTGAGGGTCACCCATTGATGAGGGGAGCTATCCAGGGAGAAGATATGCAGGCTTGAACTTGGTTGATAAAAACAGAGGGAAATCCAAAACTCTTCAAAACCAGAATAATAAAGGAGTGCCTCAATCTGTCAAAAGCATTAGCAAGGTCCAACTTAATGGCCATCCCGGGCTCGCCCCTTCTAGTGCTGGAATGAATAGATTCTTGGACCAGAAGGATGTTATCACTGATTTGTCTCCCGGACAGAAAGCCGCCTTGATTAGGAGAGATGAGGGAGGGGATGATTTTCTTAAGCCTCAAAGACAACACTTTGGAGAAGATCTTGTAGGAGGCATTGCATAATGAGATGGGCTGGAATTTTTTGATGGAGGAGGGGTTGGGCTCTTTGGGGATCAAGGCTAGAAAGGTGGAATTGGTGGCACCCCCCATGTTTCCTTTTGCCATCCAAGAAATGAGACGCATCAAATCCTTCTTGATGAGGGACCAAAAAGATCTATAGAAGCAGATAGGGAATCCGTCCGGACCTGGGGCCTTGTCCGGATGAAGGCTCCAGATAGCTTTCTTAACCTCTTCTTCAAGTATGGGGGATTCAAGCTTGATTTTATTCTCAGAGCTGATCAGGGCAGGAATATCTGAGACCATTTCTTCCATAAGACGTTGGGAGACAGGCTCTTCATCATTGTATAAGTGATCAAAAAAAGATCTTACCTCTGAGCTGATGGCTGCTTGCCCTTGAATGACTGAGCCATCATCCTTTTTGAGCGCCCGAATTGTATTCCATCGCTGCCTATCCCTGCATTGATTTTGAAAGAACTTCGTGTTCTGATCTCCCCCTTTGAGCCAGAAAATGCGCGAGCGAAGTCTCCATTCCTCCTCCTCTGCCCTAAGAATTTTCTAGAGTTTTGATTCCAGTTCAATCTCCTTGAAGAAGTGCTCCTTAGTAACCATGCTTACTTCCATTTCAGCCTGTAGAAGCTCCATTTCCTTTAAGATGGTTTTCTTTTGCTCCGAGGGTTCTTGATATTGAGTTTTTGTCCAAGTTTTAAGAGAGACCTTCACCCGTTTTAACTTTTGTTCCCATGAATAGGCTGGAGAGCCAGGGATGAAGCACCTCCAAGTTTCAGAGATGATATCCTTGACTTCTTCCGAGTCCAACCATAATCTGTTAAATCTGAATGGGAGAGGCCCCAAATTTTCCATCGGCGGGAAGAAGAGACAAATGGGTTTGTGGTCCAACACTGTAGAGCACAGGATCTTGACTTCTAGCTGCTGATCTAGGAGATGGGTACTAGCTAAAAAGCGATCTAAACAGGCTGCGATATGTCCTGGTCCCATTCTCCTATTACTCCGCGTATAGGTGCCATTTTTGGGTTTGATGTTAGAGAGAACCCATTGGGAGATGAGGTCTTCCAGTCTTTCCCCAAAGGGGTCCCTTACCTTGGTTCTGCCTCTGTGCTCCGCTGCAGATATAGTGGCGTTGAAGTCCCCTGCTATGATACAAGGATCCAGCTTCTTATCTTCACATTGCTCTTCTAGCAATGTCCATAAACTGTCCTTTTGCGAGTCCATAAAAAATTTTACTTTCTTTATTTTCCAGCTTTATGAAAATGCAATTTCTATTTTCAATAGCAGAGCTCAGCACAAACTTATCTGAGTTCCACCAACAAAGAAGCCCTCCTGAAGCACCACTGGCGCTAATGGCAAGGCCCTTCCCTTTTGACCAGATACTTTGAAGGAGTGCAATGCTTTCTTCAGCAGATTTTTTAGTCTCCTGGAGGAGAAGGATTGAGGCAGATTCCATTGTCTTGATTCTTTTGATAACTTCTAGCTTCTGCAAACCTCCCAAACCTCTGCAATTCCAGGAGACTACTTTCATTATTTCCTTTGTTGTTTGAGGGCCTTGTCTTTCTCCTTTTTCTCCTCTTCCGTGCTAAGGAGATATTTGCTTGCCTGCGATGTTTTGACTAGAAAGTATAGATTGGCCTGCTTCCCTACCGCCTTTTCCCTTGCTGCCTCCTACTCTCTGATGGTTTTGTTAGATTTCCTTCCCTTTCTGGAGAGGGGTTCTTGCTCTTCGATGGAAGTGTCTGTATTTTCTTCAGTGCTTGTTCTTTCCCTTGATCGAGTGACAGAACCCTCGGAGGTTCTCGCTTTGTCTCTCCTTTCCCCAGAATTCCCAAGACCCTCTTCTTGGGTTTCCTTTCCCTGATTCAACGGAACTTCAAAGCCTTCTTCCCGACCTTCCTGCTCCTGATGCAATGGGACAATGACCTGGGGCTCAGAGTTCAGCTGATGTTCCATTTCAGGGTTTTCTTCCTGATTTTCTGCTTCTTGCGCCTTGGAATCCAAAACCTCGAATCTATTTCCGGGGGGGCTCTTTGATGTGGGGATCTGTTGCTTTGAGGGCTTGGCAGCCCTTTTCCCACTTGCAACGTTCCATCCTTCACTAGGAGGGCTATCTGAGATGGGTTTCTCAGGTTTCTTCGGGCATGATTTAGCAAAATCGCCGTACTCATGGCAAAATTTACACTTAAACGGGATTTGCTCGTAATCTACTGTTTGCAGGTGATTCCACCCATCAATGGAAAGCATGATTGACTCCGGGAGGCCTTTCTCAAGGTCGACTTCAACACAGATTCGAGCACATGAGAACATAGGGGCTTTTGGCTCAAATTTGTCCACATATTTTCCTAGGGTATTCCCTATTGTACGAAAATCCTCGTCATTCCAGCAGTGGAGGGGAAGATGGGGGAGCTTGACCCACACAGGGACTGCTTTTGGGATATCTTTTTCAGGGTTAAAAGACAGATCCCATTTGTTCAGGTACATACCTCTTGGACCCATGAAATAGAGTCCGTTCCTGAAGATTAAGTCACGATCCTCCTTCTTTTCAAAGATGAATGCAAAATATCCTTTTCCACAGAAGATTTGCTGAACTTCCCCCTGGATTAGGGTTCTCCAGTTCTTGTTCAACCATACTTCTACTGAGCGTGGGGAAGGCCAAAGGACGGTGAACAAGCCAATGAGACCTTTCTCAAAGAGAGCAACTGCTTTTCTTTTCGACGCAGCGGAGCTAAGCTTCACTTTCGGGACCTCCGAGCGCTTGACAAATTTTGAAGAGGGGGCCGTGGCAGCTGGAGCAAGAGGGAGGGCAGCCACGATTGACTGGAACCTGTCCTCCACAGATGAGGGATCCGGCGGATCCATGGCAGGGCGCAGAGGCCCTCAACAGGCTAGGGCACGATCACTCGGCGGAATTTCCTCAGCGCAGCAAAAAATATTTTATCATATTTATATTAATACTTAAAAAAATTCTCATTAATACTTTAGCATTTTTATTGTATTTTAAAATTTTTATATTAATTTTTACTATCAATTCTCTTTTATTCTTTCCATATCACATTAATACTTTATTTTATAAAATTTTCATAAAGTTTCTGTGTTTTAATTTTTTTTAAATCATGTTTTAAAAATAATGCTTCTTATAATAATAAGTAACTTCTAGTGAGTTAATAAGTGAATTTATTTTCTAAATATTATATTTAAAATTGTATTTTATCATTTTTATATAATTACATAGTATATAAATGATAGAAATGAAAGTTAGATTTCTCCATTTAAAATGAACCTTGTCCTATTTTTTATTTATAATTATTTTCATAATTTTCTCAAACAAGTTTTCTTATTATTATTATAAATCATTAATATTTTATCTTTTGTAATTTTATTTTATTTTATATTTATAATATTTTTCATAAATTTCTCAATCAAATTTTTTTACTAGTTATTAATATTTTTTAATTTTTCATTACAAAATACGTGTAATTTTTTTTAAAAACTTAAATTAAAAAATTAAACTTTTTATCAATATAATATTTATAAAAATTAATTGTTTACCAAGTTAATATAATACTAATTAAAACTATGTGAGAGGCATCACAACACTTATTATACAACTAAAGTCCAAGTAAGCCTATATAAACCTAACAAAAAAATATAGACTTTTTTTTTTCATTACAAAAGACGTTTAATTTTTTTTTAAAACTTTTTCTTTTTGGTGTAAAAATTAAACTTTTATCAATATAATATTAATATGTAATTGTTTACCAAGTTAATATAATATTAGTTTAAACTTTTTTATCAATATAATATTAATATTTATAAAGATTAACTATACACCAAGTTAATATAATATTAGTTAAAACTATGTGAGGAGGCATCATAACACTTATTATACAACTAAAGTCCAAGTAAGCCAATATAGACCTAACAAAAAAATATGGATAGTATATCACATACACATTATATTTCATGAAATTAAATGTTTGTACACATTATATTTGATGAAATTGAATGTTTGTATGCTAATAAAAAAATGTGGATAGTATATCACATACACATTGTATTTCATGAAATTGAATGTTTGTATAGTACTAATAATAATATATATAGGGGTGGCAGGAGCGGGGGGATCCTTCTGGATCCCGGAGGACAAATGGAACAAACCTTTGCTTGGGGTTTAGGGACTCGAACCAACAATGAAGCAGAGTGGTTGGCTCTCCTCCAAGGTCTGCAGATCCTTCAAGATAAAAACTATCAAAAGGATATTTGGAGATTCAAAGCACGTCATATCTAAATTGATCAATGGATACACCAAGGAAGCAGTCAATTGCCGTCTCCTGTACAATAAAGCTAAACTTCTTATGCTCAGCTCCTATGAACCATTTCATATTCTCAGAATCAATAACACGACAGCGGATAGTATGGACAACTTGGGAGCCTCCATGCCTCAAGGCCACTTCAAGCAGAATGGGAATCCTCCCATCCTTAAATATGTTCCGTAATGAGAAGTCAAGCTTACACTCATCCTCATCTCAAGCAAACATTCGGGAAGTTCTCTATGATTGACCATCACAAGTGGTTTAGCCTATTGAATAAACATAGCAAGGGGTCTTGTCTTATGACTAACCATGGGATCTTACTCCTCCCCCTTCTCTTTACCTTGTTTGGCCACCCCTTTTTCACCCTTCCCCTTTCTTTCCCCCCCACAGCCCCTCTCTTGCCCCTCATCTATCCCTCCCTCACGCTCTTTGAAGCCCCCCGTCACTTCACAGCTGGTCTTCTCATCGCCGGCTCCTCTCATTTACTGCACAGTCCTCCCCATCCTCCTTCCTATGCCGCGTGGTCCGCTTGCTGTCTTCTCCATCTCTCGAAGGCAGTAGAATTAAAAGCTCTTCAATTCGGGGATATCTTCATTCCCCCCTTGCACGCTCAAGATCCCTTCACGTTTATCACCATGGCCTCCATTGGCAACGATATGATTTCCCATTCCCTTTTCTCTCTCGGCCCTGGATTATTCGACGCTCTACGATTTCTGTTGAAAATTGTTACAGGCATTGGAGAAGGGAGATTGCAAGGCCTCCCGTGGCAGGTTCTCCCTCTTACTCGCTCAGTGGTGAAGGAAAGACTGGCTCTTGCAGCCTTTCCCCCCTGTTCATGTAGCTCCCTTTCAATTTCGCAGACAGTCACCCCTGGTTCAGGCTTTCTCTCTGGCAATTGGGGAAGCAGCTCGGTCATAGGTTGCAGATGTACAGGGTGGAAGGAAGGAGCCGTGGGCACTTTGGCTTGTGGAAGAAGCGACGATTTATTGTTGTACAAGGAACTCCTCGTGCTTAGATTCTGCTTCAATAGTCTTTTAGCTCCTGATAGTCCTGCTCAAGCTATTCAGAACCAGTGCGCTCGAATCACCTTATTGACAGAGGATGACAAAATGGCTCAGGCTGGTGAAAACTCGAGGATTATGGATATCAAAAAGAACTTGAGAAGACTGTATGAACTGCTCTCCATCAGCGTTATGGATAACAGAGAGATGGCTCGGGAGGTGAAAAAAATGGAAGACACTGTCAGCTATACCTCACTCCAGATCAGTAATCAAGATGCACGCATCGATGACAACGAAAGTAATCTTCGTGAAATAATGGGGAAGGTCAACAGGATTCAAGAGGACCTTCAGCGCTTCATATCTATGAACCAGAGCAGCAGAGTCAATGGAGGCACTGATGATGCCGTGCTACCAATGGAGGAGGAATCTGTAGCCCAGCCAAGAAACCTAAGAGGCAACCCTTAGCCTTCTTTTGTCTAGCTTTGAATGAATGTTTTTTTGTCTATTTTTGTGTAATCAGTATGTAAGGGTTTATACAACCCACGGCTATAAATGTTTTGAACAGACTCATTGTGAAGTGTTTTGGGAAACTCAGTGGACAGTCCCCTTGTGCAGCTCTTT
>LPNX010858782.1:37806-55939 GCA_001517045.1 Pseudotsuga menziesii | reverse complement strand
TATATATGAACTAACTTTAAATTATATATAAAGAAGCACGAAAATAATATGTAACCATGCTCTTAACAAATTATAAAAATTGAAAACCAAACTCTAGGCTATATAGAATTGAATTCTAGATTAAACATTGGCAATAGCTAATAGCTACAGTTTGAGAATCTAGAATGAGTAACTCTCTAAGCAAATGACTAAGGAATAATAAGGGACAAAAGTAGAGGTCTTTTTAAGTTGCAGTTGTACCGAGGGAGAGAGAGCCATTTTTTTCGACCACGATGGGTATTATTAAGTGATGGTGGTCATGGTTAGACCCTTTGGTCGTCCTTTAAGGGTACTATGGCTTAATGGCACTGTTGAATTCCCATTAAAGAGGTTTTTAACCTCAGGGTTGGTGTCTAGGGCCCCTAAAAGTTGACCACTGGGTCTCATGGCTCCATTTCCTGCTTGGGCATTGTGGTGGCTTCTCATTCAGCTACGTGACACTCACAGCCACTTTGTACACCCTCCTGGCCCTTCAATAAGTGGGTTCTTGCGAGGGTTGGAATTTCAAATGACACACAACCGTCAAAATTGCCGGTAACAAACAAAATCTGAAACGTTTTCTATATTCTAAGCTAGATTTTGACGGTCTAGGCAAAATATTAGCTATATATGACGGGTAAATTGACCCATGACGAGCATTTACATGTCAAATTCCATCCCAGGTTCTTTCTCTCCTCGGCTTTCTTTCATCAGAGGAAGACATTCTCCATGACATGTTGTTTCCGTGATTTGAGGAGGGAGTTGAGGGATTTTACAACATTCTAGGGGTTAGATGGGGCGTAGCATCCTCCCTCCACCTCACTGGCCTTTCGTTCGGAGTGATTCTCTTATTTAAGGGTGTTTTGGCACCTAGAGATGCAAATACCCCACTTAGCCTACCTTAAGCCTACCTTAGGCTATATTTTATTATTATTTTTTATTTTATTTTAAGTTGACATTTAATAATTACAGATTTACTTGCTTTAAGGCACGTAAACTTGGATTTTATTTGTAAAGGTGAGTGTGAGATCATATAAATAGACCTCCTCACTTTCATTTCGAAAACATAACTTATGGGATAATACATATATGGATTTGTGGAGTGGTGTGTGGCTCTTCTGGTTATGTAAGCTTTTATTTGGTCTTCTTTGATGAAATTCTTTGCAAGGTGATGTTCAAATTTGTTGGATGAACACCAGCGCATTGAGGTCTCCTGATATTTAGTGAATGTTCTTGACTAAGTGGTTGCCCTAATGCTACATTTCAATTCTAGTCTTCTCTTCTTGTCACTTTAGCAAGTAGAGAGACTTCTTCTTGTGAAAATCCTCTAGGGGTTTTCCTTAGTTCTTCTATGATAGTTGTTGACTTAAAATTCCTTCCTCTTAGACTAGGTCATCCTCCTTAGATGCTAGTACTAAGGTTTTCCCTAGGTTTTCATACCACTTTTCTCATAAATCTAATTTAAGGTTAGTTAGGTTAGTTTTAGTGAATTAGGTTAGGGTTAGCCCTAACTAGCTGCGCTAGCAATCTATCACTTCTACATTTCGTTGCCTTCACTAAACCCTTTCTCCATAGAAACCTTACAGCCCTAGTCTCTTCTCGCCTCGTTGTTGCCTTGAAGGTTTCGTTAGTCTTCCCCTAGCCCATGGGCTGCCCCAAACACTCTTCCAACCCTCGCTATCAAACCTTCACGACCTCTCCCTTTTTCCATTTACCGCAAACCTCTTCTAAACCATCGCAGCCTACTGACTTCGGGTGTCCCCACCGTCTCCCTTCCTTTCCACCCAGGGCTATCCCTTGAACTCGATCCTGCTGCTATAGCAGCAGCCCTCACTCGCTACCTCCGAAACTGCTGTGTATCCCTCGCAGCTGCTCTCATTCCTCAGCGCAGCCTTCTCTTCGCCTACAACAATCCTTTGGCTGCTCCTTCAATACCGAACTGCCGCTGCTGGCAGCAGTCCTCCCTAACCATCTGCGCAGTCCTCCCACGGGCTGCCCCCTTATCCTTCTCCCTTTCCACTCTGGCTCCTTGAGTAACAGCCCTATGGCCGTTGTTGCTGCGTTAGCAGCAGTCCTTTTCTCCCTCCTTCACGAGCATAGCAGACCCTACCTCCTTTCTCGTTGCCTCCTCCATATCTTCTTCACCACCCTAGGACGTAGCCTGGAGCAGCCCCAAAGCCGCCCTTTAAATCTCTTCACGCTCTTAACCTCCTCGGTGGCCTCTTCTTCATCCTTCTTCGCATTCTCTGCTCCCTATCCCCTTTTTCACGTTGTTCCTTCTGACAGTCCATCTCCTTAAGCCCTACAGGGCTGCCCTTATAGTGGCAGCCCTCCCATTTCATATCTTACAACGCCTACACCACAGCCAGAGAAAAGGTTAGCGTTGACAGGGTCGCGTTCGCCCTAAGACAAAGTAAGATACCAATACTTCGTTCTGCTGAGAATTACACGGGACTATGGTAATTTGACAAACATGTAACATTGTTCCACTCTTCATTCTCTCATATACTCATAATTTACTGAATTATAATTATGATAATAACTTTGCTGCTGTGAGATAATTCAACAAATTCTGATTGGGATGACTGTGGTTACATGAACACACGTTTGTATATTGGTTTTATGATGCCACCGTGGATTTGGTTGGAGTAAATGACTGGCATTTTTAGGCTATCACGTGCTGCAGGTAAGGCCAACACTCCTGGACTTGCTTGGGTATATATATATATATATATTTTTCTTATTATGTTTATTCTACTGGGACACATTACTGATATATCATGAAAAGCCTGAATTAATTGTTTTGCCGTTTACTAATCGCACATACCAATGCTGCTATAAATAATGTTTAGCTTTTACATGGGATATGATCTTAAGATATACATGCATGTTACTTTTACCTTATATTGAAAGGCAACCTATTTATTTGCACATTTGAGATAATTATTCTTTGCTTACAATTAGATGGCTACATGGTTGTAGCTAAATTAATAACTGCACTTACATTATTCCACAAACACTATCTTCATATCTTTTTGACTCTGTTAGGCATTGGTTTCTAACCTTGTGGAATTTGACTTTGTTAGGCATTGGTTTTTAACCTTGTGGAATTTAAGTGTCTTTTGCAGGGCTTAAATAAGGCTTTCTTAGGATATTTCAACTTTCTAAACAGTTAAAAATAAGTAACTAAAGTGACGGTGATCACTTATCCTTTATCTACTTATCGATAGCTATACCTACCATTTCAATAGGTAACAAGCCTCTTTGAAAATAATAAAGATGTTGTGTAGGTGAGATAATTCTAGATGATTAATATCGATATTCTTAGGCCGTGGATTGAGTTCCAGCTGAACTTCGCCCGGATCCGTATTCAATAGAAGCAGATCGAGATGGAGAACCTAAATGCCATGGTCGAATTTGTCCAAAAGTTGGATAAAAAGTTTAAAGGAATAATCTAAACATTACAAAATTTTATTGAAATTGTTGTTTTAGATTATTAAAATTGTATAATAGAAATGTCGTCGATGTCTGAAAAGGGAATTAAAAGATATTGAATTTATATCTCCCATCCAAATTTTAACAACGAAAATCCAATTCTGCAAAAGTTGCTGAAAAAATGTAAATCTTTTAACCATCAGCTTGCTCCATTATTATACTTAAGGGAGAGCTTCATTCAAAGAAGTTCGTTCAAAATAAATGGGTGGATCCTTTTCATTCTTTCTTCATTAACAAGACAACAATGTGATGGACAAATGCTAGAGAAAGCAAAGAAACGTTAAGAAATAAAGATTTAAATCTAAAGGTATGTGCACAGACATTTCAGAGAAATAAAAAATAGGAAATAGGAATTTAACCCTGAATGTATGTACAAAGGAATTACCAGAATAGAAATTTGAACTTCGAGTTGGTGCAGCTACCTAAATATATGAGCAATTTACGCTAGATTATCACTCTCGATACAGGAAATGTTGATACAAAACACAAAAATACAATGAGAATTTGAATGGTCTACATCTTCCAAAGCAAAGCAAAATTGAGAAAGAAACATATATCTTTGGAGTATTGTGCAAAGAAAACACAAAAAATACAATGAGAATTAGAATGGTCTATATCTACCAGAATTGCATAAGTATAAAATGCGGAATACCAAAGCCAAACTGAAAAAGAAACGTACATCCTTGGACTTTTGATTAAATAAACAGATCAGTTGCAGAAACTTGGAATTATACCAGTGTGTTTAAGCAGAAAAAAAGAAGAAGTCATAAATACCTGTAAACAAGGGCGGTGAACCAAGCCATGGGCCATGCATCCAAAAAAACACTAATTCCTCCTGTCCTTCCATAGATTCACCTTCAAGGGCAAATTTGCAACATTCACAGAGATTAAGGATTGATTAATGCCTGGGCTTTGGTAAAACAAAGGACGTTATAAAGCCACGGGAATGCTTGTTTGGTAGCTCTTTTGGGTGTGAAAAAGCCAGAAGGAGTATCGATGGTCCAACGTACGCTTTCACTTTGCAAGCAGAGGGTGATCATTCGTTGATAGCGATAGGTGACTTTATTCAACATCGTTATGGTGTTCTTTTAATCCTTGATTAAGGATGTCCGGTTCTTTTAATCTTTAATTAAAAATGGATGGTGGAAATCCGATCAAATGGCATGTATCTTAACAAAATTTATCATCCGCTATTTGTAGAGCCAAAGTTTCAAGCGATTCATGATTTTAATCAACATTGGCATTGCGTTGTTGCCTTGTTTTAATCCTTGATTAAGGATGGATGGTCAAAATCCAATCAAATAACATATACCTTAGTCATCTATACTGCTATATATAGAGCTAAAGTTTCAAGAAATTCATCTGGCCAAGAAGCATATCAAACCATCAAATTCCAAAATACTATGATACCTATTAACATTATTCATCACACAAGAACAACACTTCAAACGATCAAATACTATGACAGCCTAACACGTGATACGATCAAATTCCACAATAGTATGACAGATGCATGAACACGTGATGCCTATCGGCATTGGTCATCCGCGAAAGTGTTGCGGATGTGCTACGCATATCGCTCAGAGATTTCATGTCAGAAAATATTCCGCCAACTTATGTGAAACGATCCTATACGGCGGAAATCTCCAGATGGTGATTTTTTCTGCATTATCTGATTTTTACGTACGTACCACGTCATCGGAGCAAATTACGGTTCAAAGCATGAGTTAAAAAACCTTTTCCCGAAATTCCCAATTATAA
Organism: Pseudotsuga menziesii; assembly: GCA_001517045.1. NCBI lineage: Eukaryota > Viridiplantae > Streptophyta > Pinopsida > Pinales > Pinaceae > Pseudotsuga > Pseudotsuga menziesii. The sequence continues at coordinate 50,665 of LPNX010858782.1, read as the reverse complement.
TTTTGTCGCTGCTGTTTTTTTTTGTGGAAATAATATAAACTTGATTTTTATGCTTTCGCAGGAACATACCCAAACTTAATTTTTATCATGTCAAATTTTTTTATAATTCAATTTTCTAATTATTTATTATTTATTTAAATTTTTTTAAAGCTTAAAATGTCATCATGTTTTATGTTTAATGTTAGCTAAAATTCTGATTCTGAACAAATGTGGAATAAAACTTTGAAACAGAATCGAAATAGCAATACCAATAGATCATACCTCTAGCCATTGATGCTACTTGTCTTGCTGTAGAAGATTTCCCTGTTCCACAAGGACTTTAGCTTCCTGTACGGTTCTTCCAAGCTCTGCTTCCTCTTTAGAAAAACCAAACGAACATACATCTGGAGTCTGGACGAATCGCACTGGCAGTCCAAACAAGAGCAAAAGTCTCAATTTCCACGTAGAGATCCTCAACAATGACTGCCAACAGCCAATACAACGCGTGGAGAACCAAATGGTTGGAGCTCCACAACACAGCAATGGCAGTCGTTCCTTTCAAAGCCCTCTACAAAACCGCTAACTCAGGAGAATGCAAACCAGGAACAAAGACCAAACCTAAAGAGTGAAAAGGCAAGAGAACAATGACATTGCAGCGTCCAAAGGGGAGCAGACTGGCCAAATGCTCCAAGACCAGACCATTCAATTCCCTAATTTTCCCAATTGCAGAACAACATTTCCGTTCAGACGCAATTAATTTTAATAACCCTAAAAGGTAAAAGAAAGATCACAGCAGCTCATAAAAAGCAGGGAAACCCTACAGGGCAACTACAAACAGAACACCAAGGCAGAGATAACTGCTCTGATACCAACTGTTAGCTAAAATTTCAATTTTGAACAAATGCGGAATAAAACTCTGAAACATAATCGAAATAGAAATACCAATAGATCATACCTCCAACCATTGATGCTACTTGTCTTGCTGTAGAAGATTTCCCTGTTCCACAAGGACTTTAGCTTCTTGTACGGTTCTTCCAAGCTCTGCTTCCTCTTTCTTGATGGTGTAAAACTAAAGGGGATTGAGTTAGTGAGCTTGGGGACCAACAGGGGTTTTAAATAGCCAAACTCCCATCAAGCTTCTGATGGCTATGTGTCGTATGTTCCACAAATCTAGGTGATGGACCACTCTAACAGCTCCCAACAAGAAAACGGTTGCCAAGCTAAATGAACCCTCGACAGTTTTGCAGTTGAAGGGGTGGTAGTGTGAGGAGCTGCTGAATGCGGGAGCTTACATTTAATTCTTATTTTAGTGAGATCAATATATGTGAAGTATTTAAAATTTAAAATTTCTAATATAGAAAATTAAGATTTCTTTTAATTTTAATATATTCAATTTTAATTGAGATTAATATATGTGTACATTTTTTAACTTTTTGAAATGAAAAATTAATATTTTATTTTAATTATTCCACGATAGAGTGTATATTTAAGTCCTTAATTTTTTTTGTTTTTATAAATTGAAATAAACAAATAGATAATATATCTTTGCAACACAAAATATTATGAATAAAAAAGGCATTATGAAAAATAAAAAATATTATGAATATTCCAATAACTTTGTGAATAAAAAATTATTATGAATATTCCTATAACTTTGTAAATTCTTTTTAGTATATGGCGTTTCAAATTGAATGCACATCTAATACAAAACGCACGAGTAGGATAAACAACTAAAAGGCCTCCCTTTTTGGGCAAATTTCTATTCCAAATAGGTCAAAATTCTTCCAATATTTTTTTTAATAATAAGTTGAAAGCATAACAATATTTGTTTATCATTAATATTATGCACTTACTTTGTAATAAAAAAACTGATCATAATTAAACTAGACTTATCACAATTAAATTATTTTACACAATTGTTTCTCCTTTATGAATTTGTGTCTCATATTTACCACTATTTTCCTCTTCCATTGGAGGCTAGTGCCTTATTTGACGCATCAAATCAAATCGCTGGCGGTATAACAATATGGTAGCTATGCGGCCTTCTGATATTTGATCGCTACTTAAAGAGTGTAATTTTTTCCACGTCTTAAGAAGTTTTGTAATATATGTGTTGTAAAATAAAAAGATGATAAGTATTCCTAATTCTAATCCACCATTCAAAGACTATTCTCTTGAGACAAGTTGCTTATTTGTCACTAGGATTGTATATATATTATGTAATTAGTGAACGTTGACTTTATATTAATCTTTATTTTGATTAAACATTTCTTAGAATGTCTAAAGTAAACATTATAAACATAATATTACATTTAAAAAAATATTATTTAATTTTAATTATCTCAAATTTAATTGGTTTATATATTAATCTTCTTATTACGTCGTAAGGCGTTTTTCTCCGAACATGTTCGGAAAAACACTGTTCATTTCGTCGTCTATTCGAACAATCGTGCTCCTCCGCGTGTCCTCTTCGCGATCCGGTGGTCCTCCATGTGTCCTCTTCACGATCCGGTGGTCCTCCGCAAGTGACAGCATTGATGGTTGGACCTGGCACTTAACTCCCATCCCCGCGTGTCTCCTTCGTGATCCGCTGGTCCTCTGCGTGTTTTCAAGTTGAGTCTGTGTAAAACCTCCGTGCTGATAGTCGGGCCTTCCGGATGTTTTGATGGTTGAAGGTTTCTGGTCGTTTCCTTGCTTTGTCTTCCCATTTCGCTATCCTCCCATTTCGCCACGTTTAGGTTTAGGTTTTTAACATGGCTTCATTCTTCCATTGCGATGCAAAGCGTGTGAAATGAGCATGCGCATCTTGGATCAAATTCGCAACCATGAAACTATCAGTGATGATCTAGGCAGTAAATAAGGGCAAGAAATGGTGCAGAAAACTGCCAAAAGGCCAGCTTGATGTATTATCAAATCACTTACATTACTGCTACCTGTTTGTTATTCTTCGCAAATCCCCTGATTTTCTGAAGTAGCGGACGTTCGAGGATTGAAATAAGCTTCCTTGAGGAGGTCTTTGAACTATGAACTATGGAGGATTTTTCAATTCTATTCATCTAATTGATTGCTGCCATGGAACCATGTTGGCCTTTAGGGTACAGATAATACTACAATTTTGGGTGTTTTTGCGCTGAAGAGTTGTGGCGTATTTGCATAAGAATATTGGTATTGTGTGGGAGCGGGCTCCTTGTTGGGGTTTTCAGTACTCTTTCAATATCTAAATCGTGAGTTACTTCACTGCTAATTTTCTATTCCTGTTTTGTTCATCTTTCAAATATGAATAAGGTGGGGTTTGTTTTTTCATATATCTTGGGAAACCTCAAGCTGTCTAGAGACGAGCAGAACGTATTTATAGCGTTGGGATCAACCTATACTCCCTCTTGCAGCAGAGTTCTTGCATTGTGCATCGAGGAGGAATATGGGAGCTGGAAGAACAAAACTGACTTTCACTTTCAATGATAATAATGACAAAGGAGTGGCAACTTCATATTGTCCACGACATGGTACTACAAATTTCAGAGCCCTGAAGAAATCTAATCTCGCTGTGGTTATCTTTGGCTGCTCCCATCAAACATTCAAGGAGTGCGTTACTTAATTGATATTTGATATTTTATTTGCCCTTTATTGTTTTTGTTTTTTTAATGGGTTTTAGTTGACAGAATCAGTCAATATTGTACAGAACAAAGGGCATAATAGGAAGCCATTGAGATCGAGACGACGGTATTCTTCTGATGACAATAATACCTATAAGACAACTATTAACTTAGAGTGGTTCAAAGTTCCTTGAACAGATTAAGGTGAGTAGATGGTAGATGAACTCCATCATTTTTAGTTCTATAACAAATTCTTTCATTTCTTGGCTGTACAGTCGAAATGCAGGCCAGAAGAATGAACAACCGATCAATTAGTTTGGAAGGAAATAATGAGTTGGCAACAAGATTTCCTCCAAAACGAGGAATGATTCTTCCATTTCAACCACTAGCCATGTCTTTTGAAGATGTAAATTACTTAGTTGAAATGCCCCCTGTATGGAATTTTATTCCCAAGACTGCTCTATTATGTGATTCAGCAATTTCCTGTTTTTGTGCCTTCTCTTACTTGAAGGGTTTGGCTGACAAGTTCTGAATTTGTCTGCAGGAATTGAGGGAACAAGTCTTTGAAGATAGACTTCAATTGCTCCAAGATGTTACAGGGGCATTCAAACCTGGTGTTATTACAGCATTGATGGGGTCAGTGGTGCTGGGAAGACAACTCTAATGGCCGTCTTAGTTGAAAGAAAGACTGGATGATACATTGATGGTGATATCCCAATCTCTGTATTTCCGAAAAAGCAAGAAACCTTTACTTGGATTTCCGGTTACTGTGCACAGAATGATATACATTCTCCACAAGTAACTGTCCGGGAGTCCTTGTTATATTCAACATTTCTCCGTCTTCCAAAGGATGTTGACAAATAAACCAAAATCGTAAGTCTACAACTATCATTTTCTCTGGTATACCATCCAGTAGTGATTTCTTTTGACATGATGCCAACTTGTCATGTTACTAACTTGTAATTATTCCAATTCGCAGGCCTTTGCTGATGAGGTCATGGAACTTGTGGAATTAGATAATTTAAGTGATGCACTAGTAGGTTTTCCTAGTGTGACTAGATTGCCAACTGAACAAAGGAAAAGGTTAACAATACCTGTGGAGCTTGTTGCAAATCCATCTATAATTTTCATGGATGAGCCGGATATTGGTATGGATGCTAGAGCAGCTACGATTATGATGCGAACTGTTCATAATACAATAGATACTGGAAGGACTGCTGTCTGTACAATTCATTAGCCTAACGTTGACATCTTTCAAGCTTTTGACGAGGTAAACTAAGGTTTATATTATAAGTCAACTTGAATATTTGTTTTAGAGTTTGGTGTTGATTTCTGGTTTACAATGATGGCTTCAACTTCTGTTAATGAAAAGAGGAGGGAGATCCATTTTCTTCGGGCCACTAGGACAGAATTCTCACAAGGTTGTCGAATACTTTGAGCTAACGACTTGAAGATTTTTGTAGTCATTAGAAAATGAAAAGAGTTTGGGACCTAGCATTGCTACTTTAATCCCTAAATGTGAGTTAATTTTCTGATTTTCATCATGAAAAATTGCAGGCCATTCTAGGAGTACCAAAGATCAACGATAAGTACAACCCAGCTACATGGATGCTGGAAGTTAGCTATATCGTTGCTAAACATGGTTTGGGGATAGAATTTGCAGAGCATTACAAGAACTCTTCCCTCAATAAGTAAGCATTAAAGTTATCAATATTTTTCCACCAAAAACCTTATGTTTACAATGTTTAGCATTACAAGAAGTTTACAAGACACAAAGATATCGGATTCAAACTCACATTCTAATATTTCATCTGTTTATTCGCTATAAAGGAATAACAGAGCATTGGTGAAAGAGCTTAGCATTCCACCTCCAGGAGCGAAGGATCTTTATTTTGCAACCCAGTAATCACAATCATTCTTTGGACAACTCAATTCCTGCCTATGGAAGCAATGGTTGACTTACTCGCAGAGTCTTGATTATAACATTGTTTGATACACATTCACATTTGCGTGTGCTCTAGTGCTGGGAACAATCTTTTGGAAGGTTGGCACAAAGATGTACTTGATATTTAACTCTGTAAGATGAATTACTGTCCAAAACATTAAGTTGTTTGGATTGACAAATCACAAAAATGTTTGATGCTTCTACTCTGTATGTTATGGACTCCCGATCTTCTCAGATACTAAGAAATAGGTTGACTGCATATCGGGGACAACAACAATGATCGTTTTACTATTGAAAGGGCTTTGTTTAGTGCATTATATTCTTGGGAGTTAACAATTGTTCAATTGTGCAGCCTGTGGTTGCAGTAGAGAGAATTGTGTTCTACAGAGAAAGGGCTGCACGGATGTACTTTGCATTGCCCTATGCTCTGGCTCAGGTTGGTTCTGTTTTATTGTTTCATTTTATTTTCAATCCTAATTGTCCACATTCGAATTCTCCATGGTCCAAAGTAACGAGAAATACTTATTTCTGAGAAGGGCATAATGGTATACTTTCAGAGCCTTTGCTGAAATATTATAGTTTTCTTAATGAATCTCATTTCCAGAAGTAGAACCTGAAAGCTATATATACATCTCTAATTTCAGTGAAACCTTTTGTGTTTCTGTAGCCACTAAATCTCTCTATTTCACAATGTAATTGGAAAGAGTAGATACGTTTGTCAAAGGAGATATACCAAATTTGTATCCATCGAAGACTATTGTGAGAATGACATTGGAATATGTAATGTTCCATCGCTAAGCTTCCCCTTCTTGATGAATATGAGCTATCATATCTTCATTCTTGTGTTTTCATCCAAAGGAGTTCTTCCTGCTCCTCTTCCACTAACAATTCAATGTCTGAGTATTGATCCCTAGAGTATATATTGCATTCAAGAATCAAGATAGAAAAATCAAATAAATTGCACTTTGGTATATTGATCTAGGTTACTAAAATCTACGAATTTCCAAACTCTAAAAAAATAATGAACAAATATAAAGATTGCAGTCTACTTAAAGAATACTCTATATACAAAAAGGGCATAACAAAGAAAGTTATTTTTGGGCTTAACTATCAAAGGGGCATGTGTACGGCAGTATCAACAATTGCAAGGTTTTTAGGCTCCAAAATAAAGGTCAAGGAAACTAGGCTATGAGCCAAATCAAATTGGATAGACTGAAGAGCACTAGCCCTTATATAATACACTTGATTTTTAACTATGTAATCCTTTCCTTGCGCCAAAGCAATGTGTAGTTATAATCCAACACTCATAAAATGAGCATTGCTAAGATCCACTCCTTATTGGCATCTCAGGTTACTCCCACCCAATTATTGCAATGTTTGGATTTCTTTAATCATGTCCTTGGAAGGCAAAGGCAAGCGGGAGGCAACAAACTCCAATACTTTACAAGGTAAGCCATTCAAAGTACCTATCAAGAATTAAGTTTAGCATGTCTATGTTTGTCAAGATTTGATTTTTCAGTTGTTTCTGTATATAGTTTTGTTGGTTAGGCATGGTCTGATATTTTAGATATGTCTCTTATACCTCATTCTATAAATATTATCCTGCTTTAGGATAAGGGTTTGAAATTCTTAACTTTGTTAAATTCCAACGCAAAATTGTTGCTTCATGACCAAATATGCTACATTGATCACACCAAACAGAGTTAGAGATAGTTAAAAAATGTTCAATAGATATATCTCTTATTGGCATCTCAGGTTACTCCCACCCAATTATTGCAATCCTCTCCTACATTTACTCATCTTGCATCAAGAAAGTGTTTGGATTTATTTATTCATGTCCTTGCAAGGCGAAGACAAGCAAGAGGCAATAAACTTCAATACTTTATAAGGTAAGCCATTCAGAGTACCTATCGAGAATTAAGTTTAGCATGTCTGTGTTTTTCAATATTTGATTTTTCAATTGTTTCTTTATATAGTTTTGTTGGTTAGGCATGGTCTGATATTTTAGATATGTCTCTTATACATCGTTCTAAAAATACTATCCTGCTTTAGGATAAAGGGTTTGAAATTCTTACCTTTGTTAAATTCCAATGCAAAATTGTTGTCTCGAGACCAAATATGCTACATTGATCACACCAAACAGAGTTATAGATAGTTAAAAAATGTTCAATAGATAATTTCCATAGCATGAGCAACCTGTGAGGGTGAAGTAGGAGGTTTAAATGTCAAATGACCTTGGTAGTAATGTTGAAAGGTACATGATAGAGAGTGATCTCCATAGAAAGTCCAAAGCAAGTATTAAGAGAGTGCCATAATAGGAAAATGGTGGTAGTTAGCAAAACTTTCGGTGAGGGTTGAAGTGGTAGGATTTCTTGTGAAAACTTGCCAGAGAATGTATAGATCCAAAGTGCTCGAAAAATGTAGATTCAAGCTCATAGCTTAGAAAGAAAAAATGCCCAAAAGTTATGGTTGTTAGAGGGTGAATAAGTCTGTCATGCCTTGTGTGACATTTGTTGAGTTCAGAAACGTGGAGGTGACAAAAAAGGCAATTCATACACCTTGTCAAGCTTTACCAATATTATCTATTAAGGAATAATAAATTACGTCATATCACCACCCATACATGTCATATTGCACATCAATTTTCTGAATTCAAACTTTCTCGTTAACTCCAACAATTTATGACGTTTGCCGATACAGACAAAAAATATAAAATTGAGAATTGTTCCACTTGAATCCATGTAGAGGGGTGCTTGTATTTGTTTTCCATGTTAATGAGTTGTTCCAGCTTTAATTGCTGGAGAAAACTCTGTTGGAAACAACAATTCTGAACAGTTTGCACAATTAAACTCTCAAATTAAAACTAAACATATAACAATTCAAACCATCAATTAATCCATTGTCAAATATCAAATCGCTATCTTTCCCATCCTGCCTCCCATGTTCATCCTCTTGTGGATAGGATATCTTCTCATCTTCCTCACCATAATATTTACGCCATAAGGCATTTTTCTCTCAGAATTTCGGTTTTGGAGCACTGTAGCATCGTCGGCCTTTGAACAAATAGGCATCTGCCACATGTCTTACTTCTTATCCGTTTATTGGGTTGCCACATGTCTGGTTCTTGATTTGTGTAGAAAAACTTAGCAGCAATTTAATACGCCGGAACCGAGGGTTTGATTTTTACACCGTAAGGCGTTTTTCTCTGAAGTTCTTCGGAAAAGCACTATTCATTTCGTCGTCTATTCAGCCAACTATGCTCCTCCATGTGTTTTCTTCGGGATCCATTGGTTCTCTGCATGTCTTCTTCGTGATTCGTTGGTTACGCCGATATGCGTTTTCTTCTCTGAAGTGGGCTTTGTGTACACTGTTCACTTCGTCGTTCCTTTGCCCAACCAACATTCTCCACATGTCTGATGTGTTGTTTCAACCAATGTTCGCCACGTTCCAGTGCAGTGCGTTGTTGAAGAAGTTGCGTGTTGAAGAAGTTTATGATTTCTAGGGTTTTTTGTTCAGTAAGTTTGTTGCATCTCCATCGGTTCATGCCTTCAACCCATCACCGCATAAACATGATAAACATTGATTGAGATTGCATAACATAAAGACATTGGGAACATGAGATTACACTCAGATTCAAGCAATGGAGGCTAATGTTGGTATGAATGTAGGTTCTCACAAGAGAAACGAGCTGGTATTGATTCGCCATGACGCACAAGTTGGTGTAAGTTTATTATATTGCATTTACTTCATTTCCTAGAATTCCTCCTTTTGCTTTGTTGTATGCGACATTTGGGCTTATTCGCACTTGAATTTGCACAAAGAATGAGGCTTAGATTGCTAATAGAATACTGTATTACTGGTATTCCTTTCACTTGTTAATATATTAGTAATAAGAAGTTTAGCATTAAAGTATTGAGCCCTCTGTTATTTCTGTAGAGTTTGAGATTGTTCTTCTACAGTTTGGAAACATAGCCAGTCTGTTTTTCCTTTTATTGGGTATTGACTAGTGGTAAAGCTGAATAACAAGTTTGGGAACTGGATCTGTAAAGATATGAACTTGGGGTATTTCATTTTAGTTTGATCAGATTACCCACTGAGGATTTTCGCTGGAAAACAGTCCCATATTATAACTTGTTCTATAGAACCCTTCACAGTGATTGGGCTTGGGAATGCATATGAAAAATGAAATTGCATTCATTTTTTGTCCGATATCACCTTAGCAAAAATATGATTGTTGGATTTCTAGAGGTCCAAGATGAACTGAGTTTACTCATAAACCAGAATAAAGATAAACATAATAAGCTGACAATGTAATTTAATCAGAAAGGAACAATAATCACAATTTCGATGATATGGCACAAAAGTAGTATAAACCCAAATTGGCCTTCTCTTATGGTATTCAATATAATGCTGATATGATATAAGACTACAAGTTTTACAGACTCAGATCCCATAACATAAAGATTAAGTAATGATTTACCAGGTCAAAACCATAATAGGGTCTGGTATTAGGCTATTAATGGTCTCTCTGATTCAACAGAGCACTGCAGAGAAGAGTAGTCGAAGTTGTAGAATTTTTTTATCATTTTTTGTTAATTTGGTTTGTGTAATTGAGAATGAATGGCTATTGGTATGCAACTGAAGCCTTTGAAACACTCTAGCAACCAAGTATTCCATATTTGTGGAGATAATGTTGGTGTGACAACAGATGGGGAGCTCTTTGTGGTGTGCAATGAGTGTGCATTCCCAGTTTGTAGGCCTTTCCATGAATATGAGCGTAAGGATGGAAACAAGTCGTGTCCTCAATGGAAGACCAGATACAAGAGGCATCAAGGTGAGTAGATAGATACATTTTTCTTGTTTTGGTGTTTATCAAGTTATGGAAACCCACATTGCACAAAGGATATACTGCACAGATGATGTTAACATTTTTACAGATTTGGAATATGGGCATTGTATTCGAGTTAGTTGTCGATTAGTATCTGGGTAGTAGTAACTGATAACTGTCTGACAATGGGCGTGTTGCCACAGGGAGTCCAAGAGTGGAAGGCGATGAGGAAGAAGATGATTTTGATGATTTGGAGAATGAGTTTAACTACACTCATGGTGGAAGAGATGATAGGCAACAAAGGGTAGAAGAAATGATGCAGTGGTAGATGCATGGGGGAGGGGAGGATATTGATTATGTTACCCCTTCAAGATAGCATCCTCAACTCAAGTTCCTCTTCTCACAAATGGTCAACCGGTATAGTCTCGACCATCTAGGGGAGGATATTGATTATGTTACCCCTTCAAGATAGGATCCTCAACTCAAGTTCCTCTTCTCACAAACGGTTAACCGGTATAGTCTCAACCATCTATTTAATGATTTGGGTATTTTTGTCCAGATATCTATGTTTCTGTTTAATAATTTGGTATATTTGTTCAAATATAGCTGGATTCTATGGTGTATTTGGGTATATTTGTTCCAAAATCCGAGTTCTGCTGTGTGGTGTATTTAGTCCTCCATTTCTCACAAACTGTAGGGATTGATCCCCTGACCTGAGTGTCACGAAAGGAAGAGTATCAGACAGAGAAGTGAAGTGGGCGAACACTAGCTCGAACTCGAAGAATTCTTATTCCCATAGCTGCTTGCTATCGATGCGCTTCCAATGTTCCCCAGAGCAAATAAATTTGACGTATACACAACTTGCGCAATCAAGGTTCCAGAATTAATGCAGGGATTCTTTATGTATTCATAGTTGAGACCCTGGAAATCCCAGACCCAATAAGGCTACAAATTATCATTATAAAGCATTAGGCCCCCTTTCTCTGTCACCAGGGAAAAATGCCCAGCGGAATGATTGTTGGGTGAGGAATTGGTCGGTAGCTTCTACATGCTTAGAAGAATTTTCCCGATCATCAGCGTATTGGTGGGATGTTTCCAACTGAACCAGATAGTGTAAGCATCCAGATTTTGGGCATTCACATTCATGGTATTATAGAGATTCTAGTTTCCATTCTCCACTAATTCCATCGATTCCACTGAGTTGTCAGATGACCAAGCTTGGGTGCCATCGGAGTCGAGGAGGACCAAAAATCTGGTTCTACCAATGCGCATCAGCCTCGCTTTCTCTCCGATGAGTCTATTTCGATTAGCGCTCCAGATCTCGGTGCCCTCGGGAGAAGAGGAAAATGGGATAAAGATGATTTGATAGAGTGAATTTGCCAGAGTTGTTGTGATCCAGAAATCCCATTTAATGCAATTGTTTGGTCACCTGTGGTTTATATAATATTTAAGACGATTTATTACTAGTTTCAGTTGTTATATATTTAGTTTAAATGTGAGAGTTTAATTTTGCAAGTTGTTCATAATTGTTTGTGCGAACAGAGTTTTATTTAGCAATTGGCTTCGAGCTTTAAAAGAAATTGTGTAGTATTCGATGATAAAATTTTGATCAACTAGGTATTTGTCACAATGCATAACTGCAACAACCATGAATTTGTACTATTTTTAGGGTTGAACCTCTATTCCCTGTTTTTGCTGTCACAATGCATAACCGCAACAACCATGAATTTCTACTATTTTTAGGGCTGCACTTCTATTCCCTGCTTTTGCTTTATCTTTTCCATTTGCATTTTATTTTGAAGTGTTCTATTTAGTGTCCATTTCTATCTTAATACCCTCATACAATCATTTTCTAAGTTGAGACACTCGATTCTAGATTTTTCCGTAGTATTTGAAAATTTTAATATTATCTTTAGGGTACTTACCAAATGATTAGTACCCAGGAAAAAATATAACACAAATTTATGAAGATAAGCTAAAGAAGGGTATCAAAAATGCCAAGCATGTGACAAAAAATAAACAATGTGAAAAGGTTATAGCAAAAGGCTTATAAATTATAGTCTATTATCTCCAGGTTATAGCAGCCATATGTAATATGATCTATTTTTTTATCAGGTACCATAACCATATTCTCTTTGATATAACACCAGGATAGGGCAAGACTGCAATATCCTTGAACTTAGTCCATATATTCATGTGATATTAGTGTATTGGGGATTTCCTGGGGTGGAATGTGCATGTTAAATGGTAGACTATACATGTTAAATGTATGGGACTTTGTCATAGATCTAGTTTTTATTTGAGCATTTTCCAAGCTCTTCTAGGCATTGTATGAGACCTTACCTCATGGACTAGAAGCAAAAAAACCCCATGTTGCTCTTATTGTTGGGTTCTAATTTGTGCTTCCTCTTTAGTTTTCTTTGCCTTTTTTAATTGTTGTTTCATACGAAATTCTTGATAATTTTTACTTATTGATGAGACATCCACTTGTCTCGATTGCGAGATTGAGTTGGT
>LPNX010858782.1:0-37639 GCA_001517045.1 Pseudotsuga menziesii | reverse complement strand
TACCATTTCTTTTGGTAAACCTTTTGTATTGCACAATGGATTCTAATTTTGCTCTCGACATTTGTTGAGTTAGCTAATTTCTTAACCCGATTCGACAAGTTTTCCATAAGGGAAATAATTTGAGCAGAAAGAAAGCAATGGATTTCAAATTTTCGTAAACTCTTCTTAGACGAAAACTAAAACAAAGAGAGGGCCTTTGTGGATTATGTATAATGATGTTGAGGATTGGACATTTTAACATGTTAGTTAGGCATATCTTCAACTGATAGTATATGAGAAACATATTCTTCTTTCCATCGGGACTAGCCTATAGGCCTGATATACCTTGAAAATCTCATTTCATGTGGCTAAGACTATAAAATTGATTGTGGAGAAGGGAAGATGCCATGGCAAGAGGGTGATATGACATAAAATTTCCTTTTTCTGCTCGATGAGTGAAGATGTGTAATTTAATGATGAATATTTCAATAGTGTGAAAATTGAAGATGAATCTAGTGTCTTCCTTCTACACCGTCACAAAAACTTCATCAAATCTCTAGCATTAAAACACTCAGTAATAAGCAAGAACCTAAAAGCTTTTGGCGTAGTCTATTGGTGGAGTCTTACTATATATTAATGAACATTGCTATCAATTTGGTTTAGAATAATTGCTTCATTTTGTTGTGTTAAATCCATTGATTAAAAGTGTTACCTGATGGACTTCTTGTTGTTGATCTCGTGTCTACTCCTTCATTCATTAACCAAAACTATTTAGCCATTTCATCTTCATATTCTTGGCAGGAATTTTCCCACTCTTGTTACTTCGTTAGGAATTTTTCCCTGGAGTTTGTTTTAGAATCACTGTTCATATCGTTGTCCCTCCCGCAAATAATATGATGCCATGCGTCTCATATTTTCGTGAATTTATAAGTTCCATGCGTCTCATATTTTTGTGAATCCATAAGTGCCACGCGTCTCATATTTTTGTGAATCCATAAGTGCCACGTGTCTCATTAGTCACGAACCACAAAGTTTGATATAAGGTTTTCATGCGGTTTCGTGTCTGGGAAGTCTCCCTCCATTCCACTTAGCGTCTAAATATTGAAAATGTGTCTTCCTTCACTTCAGGAAGATCTTCTTCTTGAGAGGGAGCATTGCTACCATTTAGCAGAGTGGATACAATAACAGTGACAACAAGAAATACGTAATTTCAAAATTTGGATGGAAAATAGGCGATAACTGTGGAGTTTTCAGAGCAAGTGGTACTGAATTCCAAAGCAACAATGGGGAGAAGGATTCCTCCAAGAATTTTATTGAAAGGGAGAAGTATGCGGCTGAAGAATGGATGCTTCAAGTTCTTAAGCAGATGATGCTTCATATTGTATATCAGACGGATGGGGCACCATTCATTCGGAGGACGAAGCAGGATTTTTGGAGAATGGGTTGCTTGTTAAATAGGTTGACACCAATTCTAGTAAGAATTTGATGGACTGGATGCATTGTAGGGGCCATGGTGGGTTGTTTTCATTATATTGATAAGTTATCAACTATCCTATTTTCCATTGAAGGAGTCCGTCGGTTATGTAAGCAATAGTTGAACTGCATTCCGAGTGAGATCAAATGGGCTTGACCTAAAACACTTAAATAAGTGCACTGACACTAGGATCAAAATGAAAATCCCAAGATTTCCAACGCCTATTCTATATTATAGATGGTTATCATAGGGCATATTATGGATTCAAGGACATGTTTATTTTGAAGTGAACAATGTTAACTATATTCATAGATATTCTCAGACAAGTTAGCTCTATGGAATTTGTAATGGGATTTTTTCTTTTTTGTATCAATTGTGTCTAATTTTTGTATCTGTAGTTGGGCGTTTCGACTACTCTGACATATTATTTTTATATGTTTATATCAATTATGTCTACTTTCCATATATGTAATTGGTAATTGGTGGATTATTAGCAAGTATGCAATAGATGTGGTGGTTATCTACTCATCTAGCTCCAACCTTACTTGATCATGGCCCAAAAATATCTTTAACCGCAGATGCCATAACCATGGCTTCAAAAGTGAAACAAACATTGGAAACCACAATGAATGTTCAAAAGCTGATAGGTGTCTTCTGAAACATAAAACACCTTCTATTCGTGGTCATGATGAAGAATTAAATATGTTTACATTTTCAGAAATAGACAAGCTAACAAGTTCAATAAATAAGCTTAGTCTACACTCATAGATTTTACAGATAGTCCAAGAAATAAGGATGAATGAAACAAAAGAAAAACATGGACTAGGATTTATCTCTGCAAGGAAGATTCCAAAATCAAGACTAGAAGAAAATCTTCCACAAAGATGCTATAAGCCTAGCAAAATAGAAATAAAGAAATTCTTAGGCTTATACAAAGGTATTTCTCCTTATATTGCTTCAGATGAATGGATGAAAAAGATGTTTTCATGGGATATATACACCCATCCACTGGAAAAGAAATACAAGAAAGAATTAGCAGCAGTCAAAACAGGAATAAAATCTTATGCTCATAAAAGAAAACAAGCATGGTTAGATTATATGAAGCAAAATGACTGTTGGCTTTCATTTTATGAATTTTATTATTATCATGGAATCAGAAATTGGGATACTCCTTTGATCATTCCCCAATTCTCTGATAAAATAAAAAATGTGCTATATAATCCAAGAAAAAGATTGATGTCAAAATAATTGAATACTTTCAATCTTGAAGAAGACGAGACATCAAGCTCTCAGACTAAAAAGCATAAATGGACAAGAGCTGATGGAAAAATACTCACATCTACTTTTTTGCTTCCACCATGGGATAACCTTAAAGCAGAAGAAAAGAATGATGATGGTAGTATAGAATCTACAATACTACTCTCTCCAGCTCTTCAAGATAATAAAGAGATCACTATAAGAGATCTGGCAGCACAGGAAAATTGGCGAAACTACTATCTCCAAAAAGGAATTCAGCACCTGCACAGAAATTTTGATAAATAGAATCCAGATTTCAAGAAATATGAAGAAGAAAGAAAAACCGTGATGGATGAACAAGGATCAAGATGGTCAATTGTTTTGTCAAAAATAAATGGATTTGGTTTAGGAATGAATGCTTTTTCAAAATCTGTTTCTAAATCAATCCCTATCAATGATCATTATCAGTCTATGATAGATACAATTTCCTTAGATAGCAAAAATACAAGAAGATATCGGAGAACTATCAAAGAGAAATTGTTTGTCCTCAATAAAAGGATAGAACAACACCTAGAAACTACTCAGCCTCCACATTTATCTTCCTACCCTACATACCAGCCTACGTATCCACAAAACAAAAATGATAAAGGTTTCATATTACAATCTCCTGAACCTTTTTTCCTATCTTCCTCCACCTCAGAATATTTCAATGCCCTCTTCATCTCTTTCCTATTCTTTCCCTGGACTTTCAAATGAAATTCCAAATCCTATGTACCTTCCAGCCTCTTTCAACATCAAAGATAAGAAAAAGAAAAATAAAATTCTCTCTTCAGACTTAGAAGAAGAACCAGAGAAAATTGAATCATTGCATACTATTCATGATATTCCTAGTTATTCCAAAGTCGATCCAGCTACATTTGAATTATTGGCAAAAACGGATAGTGAATATTATGAATCTCCAAGTTCAGAAAGTGAAACAGATGAATTACACTGCAATATTTCCTCGTGTTTAGAATGCGATGAATGTCATACTTCAGAGTCAAGTTCTGATGATAAGCTTCACTCTCAAATTCCCAAATGGAGAAACAAAAAAGAATGGAGATCTCTTCCATAATTCTATTCCAGTAGAGAATCAAAGCCGCCAAGAGAATTCAAAGGCGACACAATTTATACTTGGTCCATAGATAGCAAAACTACACAAGAAATTATAGATATGTGTGGTGATATGTTAACATGTTATAGATGTTATCTTGCCTCTGGATTAGACTCTATATTAGCATACAAAATGATAACAAGTGGTTTTATAGGCTCACTGCAACAATGCATGTATGCAGTAGAGAAATAGACCCCTGGTACTTTGTCTACTTGGGAACAAATGATTTTGCTTCATACTTCATGTCCTCAAACTAGTCAACCTGTTCTAGACGAATAAGGTAAAGCAATGAGCAATGCATTGGGATGCATGGTTCACTATCTTCAGAATGCTTTCATTGGGAATGAAAAAACAGAACCTGGTGTTCTAGAGCTTTGGCTCCAAAAGATGAAGTGCAGAGATCTGACAAAATTTGAAGAATACTATAACTAGTGTATAGCAATTTTCTTCAGATTACCAGATCCTTTGAATGAAAAATGGACAGACCTTTTCCTCAATTCTCTTCCATCTTGGTTTGTTCAACGCCTCAACAAAATCTGGCCACTAGTAAATGGTCAATTTGGCTTCAAAGGACAACCTTTTGGTCTTATCAGACAAGCAGTGCATGCAGAAATTTTGGACACATTCAAAGAAATCAAGTTTCAGAAAGTTGTCCAAGATCCAATGAAATCAGGAATTTACAGAGCACTGTGTAAACAAAGAAACCTACCTCCGCCTGCTTTTGATGAAAAAATTCGACGATCTTCACATTCTTTGAAGCATTCTTCTTCCAAGAAAACTTTGAAGAGGGGGGGTAAGTATCATAAGTATCATGGTAAGTATCATAAGTCTCACCAGAAACACCATGATAAAACAGAAAAGACAAGAAAAGAAAAGCACTACAAACATGTAGTCATAGGAAAAGACAAGAAACACAGAAAATAAGTAAAATGCTTTAAATGTGGTGGGAAGCATTATGCCAATGAATGCAAGGAAAATATACTTCAAAAAAGTTGAATGAGCACAGAGAAGATTCAGACTATGCCACAGCCTCTGAAGATGAAAATTGTTCTTGCTATGGAACCTGCAAATGCTCAGTTAATGTTCTAACCCCTGAACACAAAAAATGTATTGAATTATTGTCACAGGGAATAGCAATAGCGCAATATAAGCAGACAAAAGAACATTACCATCAGATGCTGATAGAACAGACAAAATCTGCAATGCAAGAACCATCAGAAGAATCTTCCAAAAAACAGAAAGGTTTGAAAGCCTCTTTTATTCCTCATTGTAATATTTCTGATTTAACTAAGCAATTTGAAGTTCCTCATTCCCCAGCTATTACTTTAGAAAGCTTGAATTCAGAAATCAAAATTCTGAAAAAACAGGTAGAATATTTGTATAGTATACAATCCCAACCATCTACTCCTAAAGATCCTTTTCCATAAAAATTCAAGTTTTCAGCTTAGAGAAAACCATATGAAAAAACACAATTTGTATATATTCCTATAAATCCAAATTTTATCCTCAAACCTGAAACCTCTTGTCAATCCTTTCCTACCTCTCCCAAAAGAGAATTATCTCCAATACTGCCATTAGAAGAATCCTTAGGAGACATGACCTTGAATAGTTTTTCTATTACAGATGAACAGATTTCTTACATCATTAGGATACCTGGTCTCATTTATGAAAAACAAGAGCCTACATCAATAAATAAATATAAAGATTTAGTAGACTTTGGTGCAAGGATGAATATCATCAATCCTATCCTGGTACCACATAACTGCATAGAACCAAGTACTCTTGCAGCTATAAGCACAGCAATAGAAAGAGTAGATACTCCATGGCAGTGCACAATGAAGCTTTATCTTTCAAAAGACAAATGGATAATAATCACAAAATTCTTGTTCAAGATAGATCATGGCAACAGACAGAGTAGATACTCCATGGCAATGCACAATGAAGCTTTATCTTTCAAAATACAAATGGATAATAATCACAGCAATCTTGTTCAAGATAGATCATGGCATGATCCTAGGATCTCCTTTCCTAGCAAGACTATGGACAAATGGATTAACAAGACAAAAAGGAAAGTTTGGTCATCATTTTACAATACAGGATGAATCTATTTTCTTCCCCTTCATCATGAAGAACGAGCCAAGTGTTCTCCATAGAATTGAAGCAATTCAAGAACACTTAGGAGAAATACAGAAAGAAAAGGAGAAGATCAAGACAAAGCTTCAACTCTCAGATCCAAACTACGTACATAACTGCACTGAACAAGGTAAGAAACTCTACTTAAAAGCTGCAGTTTAAATCCAACAGAGTTTTGGCATATATTCAAACATGAAGTTAATCTTCAATATGTGCCATATGTGCCATATTCATACGAAGTTAATCTTGACATATTGAAGATTAACTTCATGTTTGAATATATGCCAAAACTCTGTTGGATTTAAACAATTGATCCTTGTTAATGAGTGGAGTATGAGGCAGGCTGTTGAACACGCATATAATATCACATTAAAGAGATGGCATGGTTGGATTTCTACAGTAGCCTTCAATGTGAGCTTACTACAATGTTCTTTCTATTTTTCCATATTTTACCAAAGTTAAAGATATTATTGTGTTGTATATTGATCTAAAAAGTTATGTATAGTAGGTAGGTTTGAAATTGATTCCTGAAAGGGAGAAGTTCATTAAGCTGTTAGGAGACCTGAATGATGATATTGAGAAATCCATGTCAACTTTGCCTCCTCATCTACAGGAAATTCACAAGTTTCTGGTAAGTTCAGGATTTAAAATAAATTGTAATATTTCTAGTAGAATATCATTATGTAGAAGTTCACTTGATTTGATCTTTCATAATGAAGAGAAAAGCTAGACGTTTCATAGATTGAATTGGATGAAACTACAGTTTTGCGCATATTGGTTGTGCAGCAAAGCCTCAGTTTGGACAAGATGAAATCGTCATAAGTTCTTTGAAGGTGCTCTTCACTCCCCAATTTGTTCAGGATTCAAATTGTTAGGTAAGAGATTTGAGTCTGAGTTCTGCATCTTCTAAACAACACTATGTATACTGTGTACAGATTTTGCAGGTCAATTTAACAAGGAATTTCCATATAATATATATGTTGTTTCACATTCCTGTGGAGATGTAATTCTCTGTGACTTTATTTCATTGGGTAATAAGAGTAGCTCCCACTGCCAGATACCATGTAAAGATCTTGGTAGTTGGAATAAACAGGAAAATTCAATAATGTTGACTTTCAGTTCCAAATTAATATCTTTTTCCTTTTTTATTCATTTGAACAAACTTTAAATTTCTATGTTTTCTTTTTGAAATTGCTTTGAGAAACATACCCATTAATATACTCTTTTCCTTTTTTTGTTCATTTCTCTATGAAGTTGCTTTGGAAAACATACCCGAAGGTAAAAACATGGACTTCCCTCAAATTTTTGTCAGATTCCAGGGGTATCTATTTTCCAAGTTTGTCGCTTCTTTTCTTTTTTTTAAGCTGGTTTGAGTAATATTCCCCTAGGTTGAAAGCTGCACCGCTAAACATGAATTTCTTTTGGCTTAAATGCCAGATTTGAGAGATTCCTTGTTGGACTTATGATGGAGCCATGTGGTTAAAACATATTTGCAGCAGCGATACTTATCCCTAGGCGTTAAAGTTTCCCCATTTCTTACTAAGTTTGCCCCTAACAGCTCATTCGAATTTCTTGAAATTTTCAAGCCATACTACTAACTGATCTCAGGTTCTGAAAGAATTCCATCCCCGCTATGTGATGTTATTTTTTAAACAAAATAATTTCCTCCATATGAGATACTCACCTGGACAAGGATTCAATAATATAGCACAGTTCATAGACATTTGGATGCTAATAGAAATAGCCATGAAAAAAGGAATTCACAGGCTACGGATGATGGGAGACTCCGGATTCATAGTAGATTGAGTAAATGAAAAAGTCACGGTTTCAGCTATCCTCTTAAGCATCTTGCTTCAGGAAATTCAACTCTCTCTCACCTTGCTGAATTGGTACTCTTGTAGCCACATCCTCCATGAGCTTAATGAAAAAGTTGATGCTCTTTACCAAGAATCTCTTGCCCATCCTTCAATACTCTACGGGGTCTACCAATACTGTGAAGGTGAGGATATTTATTCTATGTAATTCTAGCTCTAATCAAGGATATTTCTATTTTTTTCTTATGAAAATGGTAAGGGCTTCAAAGTTGTTCTCAGTTATATGAATATATGTATCCATTAATGTAATCATTGGTTCAATCCCTACAAGAAAGGCTATACGAAGTGAAGGTATCCGATGACTGCTATTAGAGGAAGTATCACACTCAATACTGGTTGTATCAAGACATTTTTAACTAGGAATGGCGATCTTAATAATGCATTGTGACAACAAAAATTCCATATGCGAGGCTATGGGGAGGCATGGCTCGTATATCTTCCTTCTTGGGCTGGACTGATTATTTGTTCTTTGTTTAACTGTTTTCTTTCTTTGTTAAATTATGAAAAAAGAGGAGAATGGGTAAAATAATTGCAAGAGGGAACAAGAAAGCGCCCTAAAGAACTATCAAAGGAAAAAGTGAATATGGTATCTTCAAAAAATTTAAGCAAATATCGCCAGGAGAGAGTCATGTTTGATCTTTATTTAGATGTTGAGGAGCAAGGGCAAAACTCAGAGAAAATGAAAAGCAATATTCTTGAGCATTAGAAAAGATCAACTAAACAGTACATACTATCATTTGGTCATGATTATTCTTGGAACAAGCAACAATCATTGCCATTTATGCCAAAACAAAAGTGTCACAAAGAGATGGACATGAAACAACCAGAACCATGCAAAGAGAAGAAGAGGAAAAGTGACTATATTAAAAACTTGTAGCAACTTGAAAAGAAAAATGGAGCAATGAATCAATCATCAAATTATTTGTTGAGGATCTTAGCAAAGAAAAAGGAGTCAATTGAGCAATCCTCAAGAGAGTACCAGGTAGAGTGCCTGGAAGTGCAGGCAACACTTGCAGAGAATAGAAAATATGATTTGACTATTAGTGTGTCCTTAGCTAACTCAAGAAAATTTGATGAAGGGAAGAAAAATAAAAGAGAGCAAAGACAAATTGATAATGAATAACAAGAATTAATAAGTTCAAATAGCCCCAAAAATCATATCGAGATTCCAAAGAGATTTAAAAGGAAAATCAAGGACTCAAAGAAATGTGAGACACGTGAAATTCTTCTATCTAAATAGAAGACAATGAGGATGATAGTGAAATTCGTGATACAAAAATGGTTTCAAGCATTCATAATGATGTTGAAGTCAGTATATGTGAGCAGTGAATCAATCATCAAAAGATTTGTTGAGGATCTTAGCAAAGAAAAAGGAGTCAATTGAGCAATCCTCAGGAGAGTACAAGGTAGAGTGCCTGGAAGTGTAGTTAGCATTCGCAGAGAATAGAAATATGATTTGAGTATTAGTGTGTCTTTATATAAATCAAGAAAATTTGATGAAGGGAATAAAAATAAAATAAAGTAAAGACAATTTGATAATGAATAACAAGAATTAATAGGTTCAAATAGCCCCAAAAATCACATCGAGATTCCAAAGAGATTTAAAACGAAAATCAAAGACTCAAAGAAATGTGAGACACGTGAAATTCTTCTATCTAAATAGAAGACAATGAGGATGTTAGTGAAATTGGTGATACAAAAATGGTTTCAAGCATTCATAATGATGTTGAAATGAGTTTATGGCTGCAGCTGAGGGAAGATTCATTTTCATAGAAAATATGTAAGACCGACTTGGAAGAGGATGCAGAAACATTTGTTGGGGAATTGTTTAATAGACCACTTGGCGATTCACAACATGGTTTAGATGAGCAAGCAGACAAAGAAAATCCATTGAAGAAAATGGCGAAGAAGATGTCAAAATAAGATGTTAATGTCCTTACTGGAGTGAAAGAATTGAATGGGATGCACATTAACCCCAGACTTAGTTCCATGCTAGAAATTTGAGCAAGCCATTAAAGAGATGACCTAAGAATGTGGAGGATGCCAAAATCCTTGATGGGATGGAAAAGTCTAATGGAATTAAAGGTAGTTCCTATAACCTTATGTGCTTGGATGGAGATGAATGTAAGCCTGGAAATAGAAAAACAAGGAAAGTAAAAGCTGATGTTGAAATCCTTACAAGGGTGTCAAAGCAAAGGAAATCAAGGATACCAGTTCTTAACCATGAGAAAGAGAACCAGTTGCATTTGAAGGCTAAGAACCTACATGCTTTGCCTCCAGACCGGAGCTCAAAAACAAAGATCACTCATTCATACAGCTCTTATGGAGACACAACCCCTAAAACCAAAGAAAAAGGTAGCAAATTTGGAATCCTGTATGATATCAAAAGACTTGCTTAAAGAACATACATTTTTTTATGTGCACCTGCACTTTAACAATATTATATGAGTATTCATTTCAAGTTGTAAAGAACATACACTTTTTTTATGTGCACCTGCACTTTAAGAATATTATATGAGATATATTGATTCAATTATGTATGATATTATGACATCTTCCAGACACAACATACTCCAGTGATTACTCATTTTGGACCAATGAAAAAACCATCTCTGAATATTTTTGAAGATGGGAAAAGTACATAACAAAATAAGCTTTCTGAAGATATTGTAAAGTGCTTGATGAGTATTTTTTTGAAGCTAACAAGGCTATCGTTGGCAACCAATAAGGAGACACCATCAATAGCTTCACGGTCAACTTTTTCAAGTGTAAGCCCAAAATGCTATGGCTCGAGAAGCACTTTAAACTGTAGAATACCTATGGAATATTTAGAAGAAATACATTTCAAAGATCCTTATGGTGTTTGTTCTGAATCAATTCTGAGAGATATTGGTCCATACAAACATTTCCATGATATCTCTACAGTCTCATTTGACTTGGGTCAACTCCCAAGCTTTGCTTCTTTATTCAGAAGATTGAGGTGTGTTTGTCACTTTATTGGAATACCAATAAACATCTCTTAAATGCTATTTGGCCAAATCATTCACCTGTACTAATTCCTTCACTGTAAACAATCTAGATTATTTGTGTTGATAATTGAAAGGTCAATTAGAATCCCTTACAATGTTTCCATTCTCATTTAGTCATTTTTAGGTTTAGCCTAATTTTTAATTCTCTGCTTTTCAGATTTCTTGTGAGCAAACTGTGTTCTGGAGATGTAAAGGGTTTGACATATTAGCGGAAGCTAGCCTTTTGGATCAACATTTACAATGCCTGCATGATGCATGTATGATGGCAACATAACCCTTGATTTACATCTATAGCTTCCTTTTATTGCTATCACAACAAACTCAATAATGGGCTCTCCCAGTTTTTGTCTATTGCTTTCTACATAGTCGATCTTCACTTCAGGATGCATCTTCTTGTGACTAATAAAAATTTAACTTTTACAATTGAGAAACTTTAGGCCTTTGTTGAATATCAAATACCAAGAACCCCTCAGAAGGTTGTTTCACTCATGCATGAGGTATGACAGCCAAAAATGAAGAATGCAATCAATTGACTTTATTGCTCGTTTCCTATAGTAGTAGCTGCCTATATTAGAGGGTGAACATTGAAGGCACTTTTTATAACTTATATAAATATAGATTACCCTGCTTCTGCAATGAAAATAAGATTATGAAATAATTTGTAGAATTTCATATTGCCACTGTTTTGCAGTCATTTAATTTCTGTGAATACTATGATGGGAGGGTTACACATAGTCCTTAATGTTGGAGGGAAGTCGATGAATGCATTGGCTATTGAACATTTCATACTTCTACCACCCTTTTACTCAAAATATGTAAGTTTTTTTATGTAATAATTTTCCATTTCAGAAAAGACATTTTAAATTCTTCCAATTATGTATCTAACTGACCTTCCCAAGTTGATTGAATGCCAGGCCTATTGGAAAAATGGAAAATCTCAAGAGGAGGAAATGATGTGTAGTGTTTATGGTTTAGATTGGTTTGAACCATTGATTACCTTTGCATTGTGTTGTGGAAGTTGTTCTTCTCCTGCTGTAAGTAGTAGCTCTACACCCGGGCTTATGTGTTGCGAATAAATCTACCTATTGGTTCTGGAAATGAGTCTAAAAGAAAATGCATGGTGTTCTGCTTGAGCCCTAAGATTTGCAGCTCAAAATTAGAATCAATTTAAAAGGCAACATATAAATAAAAATAGTTGTCTAACTTGCATGGAAATGCCAATATGGGTTTGCTAGACTCTTTGAAAAGTCAATATCTAAATGTGCAAAAATGGAACTTGGAATGCTTCACATTAATTTGAAATTGCTGCAACTTTGTCAATTTAATCTTGTAACTTGGTCAATCGGTGAAATTCTTATGTGTTTTCTAATGATGTTGTTTTTCTTATTAATACGCTATGCTAGTTAGGCAATGATAGATACTGGACTACCTGTTTCTCTCTTCTTCAGATTAGTACGTGGGGTTTGTATTTTGCTCTGTTTATCTTTGCTTCATGTTAATATTGGGGATTTGTATTTTGCTTTGTTATTTTCATGATAAAACACAATTTTATATCAAGTTTAATTTGTTCTATTTCATCAATGGTTTGCAGTTTCATATCAATCCAAAGGAGCTAGACAATAAGGATCTTGCTTTCCTCTATGACATTGAGGCGTGTACCTCAGTTGGGGATCTCAGCTTGCCTCTGGTTCAGGAATTCCAGAAGCATCTGCTCAAAACCTTCTTCAATGGACATTAGGTTCACAATGAAAGTGCCAGCCATCAACAGAGCAGGAATAGAAAAATAAACTGCATTATTGTAACAGCCATTTATGGGTCCATTAGCTAGTTCTTTTGACTCAACTTTTTTTTTTCTAGAGATATATAATTAATTGTAGACTAAGCTTGCCTCTGGTTCAGGAATTCCAGAAGCATCTGCTCAAAACCATCTTCAATCGACATTAGGCTCACAATGAAAGTGCTATCCATCATCAAAGCAGGAACAGAAAAATAAACCTATATTATTGTTATAGCAGAAATCTTTGGTGTTGAGTACACAGTTCGGTTCAGTTCAGTTCAATGATATATCAGCCCTTTGCAATGTTCATCAATTTCTCAAGATTTTCATGCATCAGTGCCTACTCCAACCCTTCCAGTTGCTTAGTAGACTTCACAACAGCCACATCTATCAAAGGGAAGTGGCTGCCTTACCCCCTTTTGAGCCCTCTGCATATCTGATAGTGATTACTGCAATTTCATATATCCTTGAAAGAGTTTCACAGTAGAAAGTTGAGAAATCAAGGACTGCTATTATGAAAGTTGAGAAAGTTGATGAAGAAAATCAAAGGTGCAATTTCAAATCTGTAGTGACTGAAATGAAATTAAGTTGTTTATTCTCTTGATTTCAGGTTTGAGCAAAGTCAAAGCAATGCTGTATTTTTCAACTTTTCATTCTCAAAAATGTACATTTTTCTGCCTATTTGGAGGAAAATTTGTCTTAAGATGTTAAGTATTTGTGAGAATGTCTCTATATGAGTAAGATGTAACTATACCGAGTGGGTTCTTGGAACCTTCTTCATTTAAAATGATGGGTGGTTGTACTGGTTGATGCTTTCATTTATATGTAATAGATACTTGTAAGAGTGCTCCTGATTTTTATTTCTGATTTTTATTGTAAGAGTGCTCCTGAATAGCGTTGCGATCTCCATAAATTCTCCTTTGGCATAGAATATATATATTTATTCTCCATTCACCTCTCTCAATATTCACACAGAATATATATTTATTCTCCATTTTTTTGGCTCACTTCAATGTTACATTTTTTTCTCGCTTACCCACTAACAATTACCTTAACGGCGTATTATTGCACCTTCCTTGGGGCAAATGCATTGGCTGTATGTTCTTCCATGGTGTATGTTCTTGATTCATTTGATATATTTTTTTTCTCGCTTACCCCTGCATTGGCTGCATTGGCCCCAAGGAAGGTGCAATAATACGTCGTTAAGGTAATTGTTAGCGGGTAAGTGAGAATAGGTAGTCCAGTATCTATCATTACCTAACCAGCATAACCTATTAATAAGAAAAAACAACATCATTGGAAAACACATAAGAATTTCACCGATTGACCAAGTTACAAGATTAAATTGAGGAAGTTACATCAATTTCAAATGTGAAGCATTCCAAGTTCTATTTTTGCACATTTAGATATTGACTTTTCAAAGAGTCTAGAAAACCTATTTTTGATTCTAATTTTGAGGTGCAAAGCTTAGGGCTGAAGCAGAACACCATGGACAGCTTTGGCCATGTTTCCATCATAGGTGTATATGAATACATCACTTTCCAAAGCCATTATGTAATCCAATCTATTTTGAAACTGTTTGATTGAGGCAAGTTCCGCCTCAGTTGCAAGAGTTGCATGTGAGTACACATTGGGAAAATGTTTATTGAGGGATTCTAAACTGCCATTGCCAAAAAGTTCCCCTGCTACTATATAAAGTTTAGTTGAAGCTAGATAGCCCAACACCTTTAGAAAAATGCCCATCTCATGAGGAGTCAGTGGATAACCTCCCTGCCTACGTCTTTGTTCCCCGTCTATATATTTTTCTTTCCAATGGGAATACCTATGCTACTTCAAACGAAAATATTTTCTATTGTAGTTCTATCACTTTACACATATATTCAACAAGAAGCGACTACTGTACTTGAGAAATGAAATCTGCAATTATTATATCTATTACTACAGTGCAAAATCAGATCTATGTTATCCTATTTACTTATTCAAAATTGGTGAGAGGAAGAGACAACTGGTCCCATGTCACTTTCAGGGAAATCATAAGGTAAACCATCATATGCACCAATTCTTCAATAAATGATGCACTAGTATACAAACATTTGAAATCTAAACAAAACTTATACCTTTCATTGTGTCTTTCAAAATGAAAGGAAAAGCTTATTATATATAAAAATTACAATGGTTCATGCTCCCTCAGGCTAATGCCCTTTTTTATTTACATTAGAGACTAATCGTAATCTACCATATATTCTATGTGACCAATAATGGAATCATGCTATCATCAGTTCAGTTCACCTTGAGACATGAGTTGGTGGAGGTGAAGTCAAGCTTCCACTTTCACCGTATGAAGCTAAAGTGACAACTTTGTTCATATTTGTCTCAAACATCTTGGTGCCAAAAACTTTTCTTCATGTCAAAAATTCTTCAAGATATATCAAGTGAGAGAAAAACTATGCAATAAGCACTACATGATTATATGGTCCTTACGAAAAAAATATATTTGATGCACTTAAATTTTAGTGGAGTTTACATCTTCAAACCTAGGAAATTGGCAGATATACAAGATCTACAATCCAAACCTCTAAATATTTAGGGTTTTGGAATCCAAGGATAAAAAATTACAAGTTACATGAATAAACTTAGAATTTAAATGTTACAAGAAGACTAGAGAATTCAAGGATATATGGTTCTGTAGTTTTTGGAGATCTAGAATTCCAAAAATCTAAGGTTCTATTGATTTTGGTATATTCCAAGAAGTGAATCCATGCCCAAGAAGACCACATCCAAAAAAGGGAGACGCGATCGTATAATGGAGGAGGTGCATGACAAACAGTCTCATCACAAATTATTCTTAGGGTCTCGTTGTTATTAATGGATTGAATGGAAATTGTTCAAATCATATGATAATTAACTAGGGAAATGGTCGCTGCAGGAGCAACATGAATGTACACAAAATCCATACTTTGACCAAGAGGGAGTGACTTTAACCACTTAGGAAATGAATACGTATTGTTGGCATCTGGTTTGGAGAGACCCCATAAAGGACCATACAATCTTTAGATAGAGAAGCCAATAGCTGTCAGTGTCTAGTGTGGAGATCTATTTGTGATAAATGCAACATATCTGTAATAAGTAGTTCGTGACGGAGTCCAAGAAGTCGTGAGCTTCTCCAAGATAGCCAGCCTAACAATTTCTACATATTGTTAACAATAAAGCAGCATCAATACTGTTTTTGTATTGAATAATCGCCAAGTCATTATTATAGTAGGAGTTGCATAGATTTATCCCACATTATTGGATGAAAATCAGTATTTTCATAGCACAATAAAAAAAAATAGTTATTTCCTCAAATATTTACAAACAAACATTTTATTTCTGTAAAATGCCACTAAGTGAAAAAAAAATCAAGGTAAAACAATAAAACATAAGAACTGGATGAACTAATATGTTATTTTTAATATAGATTTAATTGCAAAATCCAAAACTATCATTGATTTTGCCCTGTTTGTCCAGGATATGTGCCAATACATTATTTTTACCCCTGGCTCATTCCTACTGACGTTGAATTGTGGTGGCCAAAATTTAAGATTCAGAGGACTTACTCTGTGGGGAAATAGGAAGAGAACTCTGTTTAGGTGCAGGAGAGGGCTTTGAATTTGGCTTTGGAACTGTAGTTGGAGCAAAAGATACTGAATCTGATCACTGTCACTGCTAGAAGAACAACCATTAAAAGCATCACCATCAATATCACTGAAACAAACTGAAACCAAATTAATTTCATCCTATAAAACAATAATACCTGGGAGAAGCTGGTTGTCTCCAGCATTTCCACCTTGAAGTCTAGCTAAACTTCCGACCATTGGGCCATTGTTGTAGGTTGCAGGTTCTGTTTGCTCATAGTTGTCTCTTGGATCTGCAAAGTTATCATTGTAATCAACCTACAAGAACGTGGTTTTGTCCAAAGGACTGAATAGGAATTAAGGTTTTTTAGATCTTGGACTCATTAATCTATCTTCATGATAAGGAGGTTTTTAGCCCATCATGGGATTTACAATTATTATACCTACAACTTAGCTAATGCCAACAGCTAAGATGGATCTACTTCTCCACTGGGGAATTGCAGTTGCTTGCCAGCAGAAGACAAATAATCAGAGTAGACTGTCGTGCATCTTGTAAATGCAAACATATCTTTCTCATATCTAAACACATCAAGAAAAGCATGGATAACATTCATCAATCCCTAGTTCCAGAGCAATAACCAAAGTACCTCATATTCACATTCTTTGACACCTCCAATTTTAAACATGAGATACCTCATAGCTGAGATGGAGGGAAATGAAGGGTTCCCTTCTCTGAATTCTGGTGACAAGAGTTCATGCAAGTTTCTCAATGGGGTCAGCAAAGTTTAGAGCTTGATAATTGGAACGACAATGGATATTCTGAATTGAATTAGGAAGGTCATTATTTGCAAGACCAGAATCAACATGAGTGAAGTATAGCACATTGTGCTTTTTTAGGAAAGGAAGCATATCATGCTTGTAGAAAAATACATGTACATCAAACAATGTACAATGCTCTATTTAGCCAAAATACAACAGTAATTTGAACAAAGATTCTCCAATAGCCTATGACCTTCACAACCCAACAACGGGATCAATTTGAATGGGCCCTCTTCACAAGGGATAATCGTAGAGAAAATACACCCTCTCTTCTTGCAATAGAGATGAAGAATCATCAAGATATACTCCAATGCTCTACCATAAGTGCGATCTCCTTACAAAACCTTTGAAACCCAGCTCAATCTGCACCAAATAACAAAAGCTATCAAATGAACTCTCCTTTGCACTGGAAATGAACTCTCTTTAGCAAGTGAAAGAAAACCAGGGTTTTTTTGGTCACTTAATGTTTAGGCAGGACTAATTTCTTTGGAAACTATTATAAACATTGAAAAATCACGCTATTTTTTCTTAATAAAATTTAAAATTTCATGAGGTGCTGAAAAAACTCTCTTCCAAAATTGATCAAAAACTCTGAACCAGAACAAGGCTAGTGTCTAACACACCTTTGACCAAGACACTGGAGCCTTCTCCAATGGTTTAACATTTTTATGAGATGGTGGTAAAGACTCAACAATGCACACATATTCCATTAGAATATTAATAAAGTGACAGAGATAAAAAAATGTCTTTGAATTCACTGGATCATCACATAAATTTAAAACAGATGTGAGATCTGACATTTTTTGTACTGTTGAAAAAGCATCATATATTACTAAACATTATAAATATAGGGATATTTTATGTTTAAAGAAACTAAATTACCCAATTGAGTTCACTTGGCAGAGAAATTGCATTCACCTTGGATCAGCCCAAAATGAAGTATTGTCCAAAATTGGTATAACAAGTACTGCATTCATAATCTTTGCAACGGCAACCATATCACAAATCTGTAGTATAGGAATTTTTTATATATAAACACAACAACATGCTGGAACCAACATTTATAAAGCGGGAGACATGTATATCCTATAGTCCTTTGGGCACTTACTCTTGTTCACATCTAATTCAATCCTCCATTGGCCTTGAAAATAATATAACCATTATGTCGCTCGCCTCGTTCTGCCAATTAAAAAATTTATTAAAGAAGTTGTAGTGAACTGCTTCACTGAAAAGTAGGAACTGTAAAAGGGGAAATCTTTGTTGAGAAAAACAAAAGCATACTCTTGTGATGCCATGGATGATCAATGCATTGGACAAACTCTTTACTATTAGGCTTCAACCACAGCTTGTCTGTCAAGTGATAATCCTGGTTTGGAACAATTAGATTTTTTAGAAATCATACTATATGAAGGCCGAATCCTTGAAAACAAGAAAAATGCAATTAAAATTGCACATCACAAATTTTAACAGCTAATCTCTCTTTTCCAATTTCTTTGATTCATGATGCCTACTAAACTATCCACCTTTAATATATTAGATGATCTACCAATATCTATGTGAAGTTGAGTCTCCTCTATCAAGAATCGATTCATCCCTATACCTCCAACCGTCTTTAGGAACAATTATCATGGAATGGTCTGTAAAATTAAAAAAAAAACAGATGAGTAACCTGTCTCCCCAATTTTATCCTCTGCAAATTCTTCTGAATTGAATGAACGTACTCCAAACATTAAACAAATTAGGAAATTCTACATTTGTTGCTTACAATCTTAGATCTAAAAGAAGGGATAGAAAAGTTGAATTAGGTTATCTATGCCACAAAGCTTTCTGATTCAGCAGAAGTATAAGCTGAATTTTAATCTCTTTTAGTACTAAACAGATACTATAATAATTTGGGTTCATAGCAGAAGGTTATATCCTAAATTTCCATTATTGTTTGTGGTCAGTTACCAGACTGATCGCATGTGATAGGTATCAGAATTACAAATATGAGAATGACATGATATAACTGTTACTGCATGTTCAGTAGAGGAAGGAAGAGCAAAGAAAATACGAGAACAACATAATATATCCGTTACAACACGTTTAGTAGAGAAAGAAAGAGTACAACAATGCTCAAACAGTTGTATTCACTTGTTGGTCTTGGGAGTTACAGCAGACTTGACAAAATTATTTTGGTCAAGTAATTAGATGCACGAACAACAAGCAAAGGATTAAAACGCATTGTGGATACAATATGAATATACATTTAGTATCAAACTGAACAAACATGACTACTGCCTTCTAGGGCACAGATTACCGAAGAGTACAGTATTCCTTTTGTTGCCCCTCTACATTGGAAAAAGGTCATCCTTGGAATATTGGATGATCTCATAGACAAGAAGGAGTGAGTGGGATGTGATTAGCCTAACAGGGATATCCTTGTTAAGGAAAGGGCTGGGTTTATCAAGCTTCCACAAGAAAACTAATCCAGTCCATGTAGGATAACTAATCGGTTTGAGAACAAAGTTGGCTACACATGAACTCTCCATCAAAATGTACGGTTATCTTGAAGTTGGAGCCAAAGCAGACATGGTTTTCCTAATTGAATATGTAAAGAGGGGGGTATTTGTATGTGTGATCTTTTTCCTTAATGATGTACATTCTCGATGTGCTATTGTTTAGTAATGTAAAGAGGGGGGGTTGTGGGTGGGGGTATCTGTATGTGTGATCTTTTGGATTAATGATGTAGATTCTCGATGTGCTATTGTTTAGTAATGTAAATGATGATATATTCAAAACACACACAGAGGCCTCCAAAGTAGAGAACCATTGCATCCATCAACACACTTCCATTTTTAACAAGATACAGGGTGTCCTTGCCTCACATACAAATAAAATAAAATACTACAAAACAACAGGCTTCATCCAAGACTTATATGTGGGAGAAAGAAGGTTTACCTCATAATGAAGTTTTCACATTGGCATCCATTCACCTGGTCCACAAATATCAGAGAGCACAGTTGCTACAGCTGAAACAACATATTTTCCTACTTTTTGTATCTGCTGAGAAGTATCAGTTTCATGGTCCATCCTCCATGTATCCCTTTTTGGATATGAATACATTAAACAGTGATATTAGACAGTTTCTAATTCACGTTTCATGTCTTTAGGACACTATTAAGTAACAGCTTGAAAGAGAAAGTAAGGAGCCACATGGCAACTATAACCTTTGCATTTAAAGTAAAAGTGACAATGAGCTTGCTGAATTTATCATTACCAGTTCTTTTTTTTAACCGAGAGGAGCTATTGCTCCGAGGAACAATGGATTCCTTCTCCCCACCATGACATGATAACCTGTCAGAGTAGCACACACCACAAAAACAATGAACTATAATATAAATAAAGTATTCGGCTATTGCGATTAAGGGGAGGGTGGCTAAAATAAAGTAATTTTTTTGTTTCTTCTTATATAAAATGTTCAAATAGCATGGAAATAAAAGTAGATAGGATAGTACCTTTTAGTTTGGAGTTGGATGCTTTGCATGCCACAAAGGAATCTTGCATTGGCGGGAACCGGAGAAGACAAGTACAGATGAAGTAGTTGTACTAGTAAATTAAAAAATCGAGTAACAAACCGTTGCAACAGTTATTTATTTACAGACCATATACTCTACAGTTGCTACAGCCGAAACAAGACAGAGAGAGAGTTCATGCATTGGTTGTTGGCACATCAAGCTCACCTAGTTTCATCATTGATTCTGGAGCTTCAAGACATATGGTTTTGACTAAGGAGGCATTCACCTCACTTGAAATGTCGAAATGTCCACCAATAGTACTGGGAGATGACTCTCTCACTGAAAGTTTGGGCAGAGGGAGGATTGATCTTGATCATGGTAAGTTCAGCAATGTGTTGTATGTTCCAGGTCTTGCCTCTAACCTCTTATCAGTGTATCAGATGACCTACACAGGGTCTCCAAAGAAGGTCATATTCTCCCTTGATGAAGTTGAGATCACAAAGATCTCAAGTGGTAAAGTCATTGCAAAAGGAGTTGCAAATGATACTTCAAAGGTATACATGTTTTCACACTTCCTACCCTACTCAAACCCCTCTGCTCTTCTAATTCATGCTAATGAGGCAAGCAAGATTTGGCATGAAATATTTGGCCACCTAAATTATAAGTATCTTTCTGATCTTAGTGAAAAAGAAATGGTCATAGGGCTACCAAAGATTAAGTTTTCCAAAGGAGTCTGTCAAGGTTTCATCCTAGGAAAACACCCAGAGCATAAATTTGAGAGAGCTAGTCATGAGAGAACCTCCGCACCTCTTGAGTTGATCCATAGTGATGTTGCTGGCCCATTTCCTCATATGTCAATGAGTCGGGCCAAATATGCATCGACATTCATAGATGACTTTTCTAGGTATTGCTGGGTTGAATTCTTGGAACACAAGTCTGAAGTTTTTGGCCTCTTCAAAGTCTTTAAGGCTTTGGTTGAAAACCAGTTTGGGAGGAAACTCAGATCTGGAAATGGTGGTGAGTATGCCAAGTCTGATTTTATTCAATATTGTGTAGATGCAGGTATTCAGATGCATCATTCTATCCCTTAGACACTACATCAAAATGGTGTTGCTAAGAGGAAGAACAGATCACTAAAAGAGATGGCAACCTGCATGATGGAGGCTAAGACTTTGCCACCAAAGTACTGGGCTGAAGCTATAAACTGTGCGACCTATATCCAGAATAGGGTGCCTCATAAACAGCTTGATGGTATGACTCCTTTCGAAGCATGGAGCGAGAACAAGCCAGATGTGACCCATTTCAGAATTTTTGGCTCAAGGGCTTGGGCTAGAATTCCAACAGAAAAGAGAAAGGCTTTGCAGCCCCAAATCCAAGAGTGTCTATTTGTTGGGTACTCTGAAGATTCAAAATGGTACAAGCTGATCAATTTGAGCACAAATAACACCTTCATTGAAAGGTGTGTTCAGTTTCAAGAACAGCCCCTAGCAACAGTGGAAGTTGGAGAATCCTCTTCACCACCAGAACCTCTGAATGTAAGTGAAGAGATAGTTGAACATGCAGATTCTAATATGTCTGACGATGATGATTTTATTGCAGATCCTAACAGAGCTACAAGGCCAAAATGGGCAGCCAAGACCATTCATGCAGCTGGAGAGCTAGCTGGGAATCCTAAATAAACAGATAGACATAAACAGACATAGGTATGAAGTCAATAAGTACAAGCTAAGTAAACAGACAAGATAAATGTAAAACATAACTTAAGAATTTAGTATATATTGTGAATTGTTTCTATGTACATACAGTATAGTGTGAACTGTTTCTCTGATCATAAGAGAGTATTTGAAACAAAATAAGGATTGCGAATATTTAAAACCAATTTAATGTCCAAACAGTCTAAATTGAGTAGAAGTAACAAATGGACAACATATTTACTTTGAAACCAAGTATAGGGAGTCAATGGGAAAAGGAATATACATATGTGTAATGACAAGAAGTAGAAGCTAAATATATACATGGATTAAATGTACAGTAGAAGTTAAGAACTGAATATAATGTGAACTGTTTCTATTTACATAGAGTTTGTTGCATTGTATTTGTAAAAGAAGCGTTTGTTTGATAGAGTATATAGTTTAGAGAGGTGCATTACATGCAAGTAGAAGGGAAATATAATAAATGTACATGTATTGTGGTAGTAGTGGAAGCATGTAATATATACAATGTTTGTGCATTCCATGTGTGGAAAAATCTAATACATCTA
The DNA here is from genome assembly GCA_001517045.1 of Pseudotsuga menziesii. Lineage (NCBI taxonomy): Eukaryota > Viridiplantae > Streptophyta > Pinopsida > Pinales > Pinaceae > Pseudotsuga > Pseudotsuga menziesii. The sequence continues at coordinate 14,794 of LPNX010858782.1, read as the reverse complement.
TTCAATAAAAGCATAGGTTAAGGATAATGTAGTACGTACAAGTGAAGGGTAGTAATGGCAATTGAAGAACGTGTGGGAATCAAAGAAGAAGGGTTGTTGGGTTGTAAGCAGAGGGAAAATGAAATTGCAAGAAGGAGGAGGCTCTAGTCATAAATGCAAGAGGGATTATGGTCATGAAAACAACAGGTAATGTTTATGTATCGAAAAAGACAAGAGTGGCGGGATACTAAGTCTTTGTCGATCTTACGCATGGTGTCCCTTTCATGCATATAGATCATGTGCTGAAGGAAGGCTCTTATTTCTGAGAGAAGCTTAATAGTAGGGTGAATCAGATTCAGTGGAATGTTTGAAGTCGATTGGAAGCGTGCTTCAATTTGTTGTAGCGATGCTTGTTGTTCCTTGATTTGCTTGCAGAAGTCAGCAAGGGTGTTCAGGTATTGCATGTCCATGTCTGTTGTTAAAGAGCTAGGAAGAGAGAAAATATAGTGATTAAAAGCTTAACATATTCAAATAATATAGAGTAAAACAAGACACATCTTTTTTTGTAATTGAATTGCTATACTAACATTTTTTTTTCATAGTACCGAATAAGAAAAACAAAAAGATATTCACATCATAGATGAAAGGAAAAAAAGTTGAAAAATTGTGTAATGGACATTTTGTTGTTCTTTTTTTTGTTTGTTCTGTTGTAGAGAGAAAAGAATGTTGTAAGTGTAATGTTATGGTAGATTCAAGTAAATAAAACAAAACCAAATTAAGATGTTGGAAGCAAATGAACAGAAATGTATGCATGAGTGCAAGAGTGTTTTTTGGGGGGGTGGATGGGGGGAGGGAAGAAGGTGAGATTGTTTTGTTTTGGTATTTAGCAAGTGAAAAGTGATAGTATTTGGTTTTTATGGTGTTATTTGTTTATTATTTTCTGTGTAACCGAGAAGAGGTGTGGGAAGCAATGCATGCGTGTAAGCATATGTGAGCAACTATGTTAAGCAACGTGTGGTGCATGACATGCAAATAGAAGGGAAATATAATAAATGTACATGTACTACGGTAGTAGTGGAAGCATGTAATATGTACAATATTTCATGTGTGGAAAATGCTAATACATCTATTCAATTAAAGCATAGGTTATGGACAAGGTAGTACGTACAAGTGAAGGGTAGTAATGGCAACTGAAGAATGTGTGAGAATCAAAGAAGAAGGGTTGCTGGGTTGTAAGGAGAGGGAAAAGAGAATTGCAAGCAAGGAGGAGGCTCTAGTCATAAATGCAAGAGGGATTATGGCATCGACAACACCATGTAATGTTTATGTATTAAACAAGACAAGGGTGGTGGGATACTAAGTCTTTGCAGATCATGCGTTGAAGGAAGGCTCTTATTTCTGAGAGAAGCTTAATAGCAGGGCGAATCAGATTCAGTGGGATGTTTGAAATCGATTGGAAGCGTGCTTCAATTTGTTGCAGTGATGCTTGTTGTTCCTTGATTTGCTTGCAGAAGTTAGCAAGGGTGTTCAGGTATTGCATGTCCATGTCTATTGTTGAAGAGCTAGGAAGAGAGAAAACAAAGCGATTAAAAGCTTAACATGTTCAAATAATATAGAGTAAAGCAAGGAACATCTTTTTTGTAATTGAATTGCTATACTAACATTTTTTTTTCATAGTACTGAATAAGAAAATCAAGAAGATATTCACATCATAGATGAAAGGAAAAAAAGTTAAAAACTTGTGTAATGGACATTTTGTTGTTCTTTTTTTTGTTCTATTGTAGAGAGAAAATAATGTTGTAAGTGTAATGTTATGGTAGATTCAAGTAGATGAAACAAAACGAAGTTAAGATGTCGGAAGCAAATGAACAGAAATATATGCATGAGTGCAAGAGTGTTTTTTTGGGGGGTGGATGGGGGGAGGTAAGAAGGTGAGGTTGTTTTGTTTTGGTATTTAGCAAGTGAAAAGTTATAGTATTTGGTTTTATGGTGTTTGTTTATTATTTTTTGTGTAACCAAGAAGAGGTGTGGGAAGCAATACATGGGTGTAAGCATATGTGAGCAACTATGTTAAGCAACGTGTGGTGCAATTGATCTAGAGGCAATACAAGTTTCTTCTTGTTTTCTTCTTTGGACAGAAGGGTTATCCTTCATACGTGCATAGCGAGAAAAAGAAAAAGATGGCATTATGCATAGGTCAGTGAGTTGTCTAACTCTTGAAACTGCAGTAAATGTTATCCCTTGTCGATCAATGTTTCCTATGTCGATTGTTGCCTTTTGTAAGGTCATTCCTTGTGATTTGTGGATTGTTAAACCCTAGGCCATGCGAGGGGGAAGTTGTCTACGAGAACCTCTTGTTAAAGGGAGGATTGGGATGTAGGTAGGGTTAGAAGCAACATGTGGTGCAATTGATCTAGAGGCAATAAAATTTTCTTCTTGTTTTCTTTGTTGGACAGAAGGGCTATCCTTCATACATGCATAGCGAGCAAAAGAAAAAGATGGCATTATGCATAGGTCAGTGAGTTGTCTAAATCTTGAAACTGTAGTAAATGTTAGCCCTTGTCGATGAATGTTTCCTATGTCAATTGTTTCCTTCTGTAAGGTCATTCCTTGTGATTTGTGGATTGTTAAACCCTAGGCCATGCGAGGGGGAAGTTGTCTACAAGAACCTCTTGTTAAAGGGAGGATTAGGATGTAGGTAGGGTTAGAAGCATCCCATGGTGGGCCTTTGTAGTTGACAAAGTCAACAACAATAAACAAAGGAAGCATAGGTGGGGTAGTGGCGGTGTTGTACAAGATTGAAACAACTTTACCAAGAGCACCATTAACAAGACCTGCCTCAACCCAAAGTTTTGTTGTAAACATAACTTGTTGACCAATGGCAAGGAGTACGACCGTATCTAATTGTTCATCCTTCGATGCAAGCAGTAGTGTTTGTTTCCTAACTTTTGTAGAACATAATGCAATCAGGACATTTAGTTGTTTAAGCATTTGTTTGTTGTGTAAGGAAACAAAATTGTTAGTTAAAAAAAAATGGATGGATTGATAAAATACGTAGGTCTCGGTTTGAGAAAGGGAAGAGGATGTCCTTAACATAAGAAGGGTCCAATCGGCAATAGTTGGTGTTGCATTCCTAATATTGAGGAGAAGTTGGCGGAACTAAATCTGAGAAGGGTCATCTCCTTATTGACGAAAAACCATTGAGAAGGTTATGAATGTGTCAAAGGTACGCCAAAGTGTGTTTCCATGTGATGCTCCTACATACATGGGGATATCTTTAACAGGTGGAAGTTGACCAAGGCCACCTACGAGGATGATAGAGCGGCCTCTAAGAGGGGAAGTTTGATGGGAAGAGAGTGCTTCCCAAAGACGAGAGTCAATGTTGGATAAGAGCTTTGGTGCAATGAAACTCATCTCATCAATTAGCACATAGTGTATATGGAGGAGTTGTTCTTGAAGGTTTGCAAGGGCTTGGCCCTCAAGAGGAAGCATAGTATTTATTGGTATCATAAGGAAATAATATATTGTAAGGGAATTTATGTTAAATTCCGCGATGCCAGTTGGAGCAAGCAGGAGAAGAGGCGATGCGTTATTTGGAGATGATGAAGAGAAGGCAGCTTGTAAGCATCCAATTAAGTAAGATTTTCCTGTGCCTTCAGTTCCTTTGATGATCATATGTAATGGTTTTGTGGTAGTGTGTTGTGTGTAGTGGGACACAATAATTTCAAAGGCTGTGCATTGGGTTGGAGAAAAGCAATTAAGAGAAGCAAGAGTTGAAAAATGTTGTAGTTCTGCTTGGTTTGATGAGCGGTTCAAGTCAAGAAATGAGATGGCTGAAATTTGCAGGTGTAAAGGTATCTGCGTGTGGCCCCAATTGTGATTGGTGTCAAAGTCATGATGACCAAGCATGTTAAGATCATCAAGTTGTAGTTTTTTCCTAGGGTGGAGTTGAGAGAGGAGTTCCCATTCTGACATGTCGATAGAGCAGGGAGGATGATCTACATCAGGGGGAGGTGTATCAACAGAAATAGTTGGAGGAGGTGAAAGTTGTCGGTCAACATGCTAGGGATTGTAGCTCCCACGAAAGGATTCCCATGCAGAGACAAATTCCAAGTCTGAGGAGCAAATATGTTTTGGCACATTGCGGAAAGGTTTGTACAGTAAGAGTTCACTCCAATAGAAATCGACATAAAGAGGAGAGTTGGAAGGAGGGATGCCAAGGAAACGAGGAAGGACATGCATGATCTTGGTCGGTTTGTGCAGCTTCCATTGACATTTTTTCCTACGTGCAGAAAAGGACCGAGAATGGGAATGTGTTCAAGCGAAGGGGGTCTTTGCATGTATGCAGAAATGAAGTTGGTTGGCGTGGGGGTGTTGCGTACGTCTAGAGAGACACGTTTGAAAATGATCTAGGAGGTGTTTAGGGAAAGAAATGTATGACTGTAAAGAGTCAAGGGAAGTTTTTGTAGCATATGGCAGGTTTCTTGTGCTCCAATGTCTCGATCAACCACGGTTTCGGACAATAGTTTCCAGATAGGTAATAAGATTCCCTCTTCTGCAGGGGCGGCATGTGCAATACGTGTTAGAATGTCATGGTAGCTATCAGATTTGTTCTCTGCTTTCGAAGCATACTTTGAAATGTATGAGAGGATAGCATGGCGCGAGAGCACAGGTTGGCAATCAACATTAGCTCTGCATACTGAGAGCATAAGAGGGTTGTGTATGTTTAGAAGCGCATCATTTCTAGCGGGGGTATATTGTTTTTTGTCAGAGCTGTTAATGAACATAGAAGATGTTTCCTATAGTTCAAAGGGGAAACCATAGCGGCAAACGAGGGTTGTGCCTTTTTTGCGAAGACAAGAGAATTCATTGCATTTTTTGTGGCATTGCACAGAATCAACAAGGGTTTCATAGTCGTCATTATGGTTTCCTTCACGTATGGAGGATGCTGTAAGTGTGCAAGGGTCTTGGTGAGATGCTCGATGGAAGGAGGAGACACGAAGGTGCGCGAAATGAGGGTTCCATGCCGTTAAGAAGCTGTCAAACTATGTTTTTGCAGTATAACAGCGAGGGGATCATTCCAATCAAGGCTGTCCATATTGGGTGTGTCCTCCAACCAAAGCAATCCATGTATATGAGCAGAACCTCAGTTTTTCCATTCATACCTGTATTAAGAAGGGAAGCAAAAACAAAACACAAAGTTAGGGAAAAATTCGAAATGTGAAGCAGTAAAAAGAAATAAAATGCAAAGAGTGAGAGGAACAAACCTACACCAGTAATATTTTTTCTTGAATGTGTGTAGCAGGACCTCTTCAAGGAATATGGTGAATCTATGGTGCATATATAGAGACGTAGTATGTGGATTGGTTATAATGTTATGACTTCTCCATTGGAATTGTGAAGGCAATGAAGTGGGAGGATGGGAAGGCATGAGCATGTGAAGGTCATGCCATTTGGTGTCAGCTGCACTAAGGGTTAAAAAAAAGGTTGGGCTACCAAGCTGGGTGATCATATCACACAACTCACCTCGTCATTTGTTCCAGAAAGAGCGAGTGCCACGCAGAGCAGAGCCAAACCGCATGGCATGATTAGCAACATGAGAGTGTGGCATTTGGCTGAGCTGTGTTCGCAAAGCCAAGACATTTGCGGAAGCAAGGGTGTTGGGAAAACCTATTATCATGGAATCAGATAAGGTGCAAGCATATTCCTGCATGGAGACTTCGTAAAGACGAGGTTGTTTTAGCATGGGAACCCCTATGAGAAATAGCGTTGGGAATTCCATTGAGAGGAGCCCTTCCGTATTGTATTCATTTATTGGAGAAATACCAATGGGGGGCCAATCAATTGATGTTAAAGGGGTGGTAGGGGTTGTGGATGGCAACCACCTAATTTCTTCAGTCTTAGTGCGAGAATCTGGGAGTGCAAAAACAAAGAACGAGGTTTCAATGCTTGTTGGAATTGGCATTGAAGGTGTTGCATCATCCGCAGTGGCTGAGGGTATTTGGAGGTCAGGCTCAGGGGTTGTGGCATGGTGAAGAACGGAGGACACATCTGTGGGTTCAAGTGGCAAAGTATGTAATGCTTGGAGGTCAAGGTGGACATCCTTGTAATACGGGTCATTGGAGATTTTGAATTTCTATGCAGCTAGAACATTTGAACAGATAACAATGAATTCATAAGGCTTGTTTGCAGCATTGAATTTGCAAACAACAAGGGATGTCCAAGTCTGCTAAGAGGCGTGGAAGAGAGGTGGCTACTGTGGAGATATCTTGTGGGAAGCTAATAGTATGGACGAAGTATTTGTATTGGCCACCACGTGCATGTGTAACTTGAAGTATTGGATTGACTCGGGCAATTAGCATTTCTTCTATTTGAGTTAGGCGTGCAAGTTCAATTGGTTGGTTTCCAGGATCCATGTTGTTATCTGTGGAGAAGCGATGGCCATGTCGCTCATTACTACATCAAGATCATGTATAGATTCCACTTGAGAAATTTGCTTTCATTTTTGGATATGATTCCTTTCATATGGAGCAAACATGAAGTGGGTGGAGGCGAGAAAGTCGGTTAAGAAAGCAAGCATGACCATCTGGAAAGGGGGTGGTTGGAGGCGGGGGTGTAGTGGATGTGTGCATTGGGGTAGGGTTGATTGAAGCATTGATGTTTCCACTTCTAGATTGATAAGTAAGACGTCTATGCTCATTTTGGAGGTCATTTGTTTGGCTATAAAGAAGCCTTCTACATGCATTTATTTGGTCACGTGTAGTATTGGGCAACATGGGTTGTTGAAGAGGAGTTTGCCTTAAGGAAACAATGAGAGCAAGAGGAAACAAACGTGTAAGTATATGAAAATTTTGTTTTGTGTATATCTACACATATGTATATATATATACTAATGTACGAGTGACATACAACCATGCCATATGTACAATGAAACTGTAGCAGGTAGAAGAGTAGAATGTACAACAGTGCCATATATATACTATTTTTTTTAATTTAATGTGAGAAAAAAGCATGCAATGGAACTATGCAAATTTAGGTTGTAAATGCTTAAAGTGTATTAGAGGCATGATCCACCAAGGAATTTATTGGATACTTTGGCCCTTCTCTACATATCCCTTCTCGTCAACCGACTGTCTCATTACGATCCTCATTATGTGCTTTATTGAGTCCCATTTTCGTCGCTTCAATACACCCCTCGTTCTACTTTTTAATGCAACACACTCTATTTGTGTTCTAATTTTCCATATCTAGGTTTGCATTCTTTTCCATCAGTGTATAGGGAGGAGATTCAAACTAACGATGCGATGCACAAGTCAACAAAGGGCTTGACTATCTTCTCTCTCTGAATGCAGGTATTTTTTTCTTGTGTCATCACTGTATAATTATGTGTTATTCAAAAGATTGACTATCATGTGTTATTCAAAAAATTGAATCAAAATTATATAATTAGTTCAAATATATGAAACTACTCTTGATATCCTTCTTGATCTAATACCTGTAATATAAGACAATAATCATAATACTAAATTGGAATAATACTAAAAGTAGATACATTTGGGGATCTCTCTGATTTCTATAAAGTCGGAGAATTCTAGCCATCCAACCAAAATGGGGACAGAAAAGCATAAAGTCTGCCAAGGGCATACTTTTATCATCATTCCTGTAGCAACAGGTCAGAAAATCTATCTGAAATAATTCGTGAGAGACAAAGAAACATATGAATCAATAGCATAACAAGAAGGCTGATAGGCACATCCATGTCAGCAAAAGAACCATTCATTCAAGCTGAATGCTTGTGCCTCATAAAGAGAGTGAAAGGGAAAATCCCGGCACAAGCCAAAATAACTGAAATATCCCATGATCAATGATCGTACCATCTAAAGATCCAAAAAATTCCCCATGCCCCGGGCCCAACGAAAGAGCCTGTTTGGAGAGACTGACAGCCTGCTAGTTATGCTCGCGATAGATATGATTGATGGTCACTAAAGGGACATGATGCAGCAGAGAAATAATGTCATCACACCAATGACTCAAAAGTGGGGTGTTCAATGAAGCAGATCTCTTCACCCAAGAGATGATAACCTGTGAATCCCCAAATACAGATAACAGAGGGATCCCCAAATAAATGGAAACCGAAAGTAGTGCCCAAATAGGCAGAAGCTCTAATTTGGTGCTGGTGCATCTATTATCCTAGGTTAAGAGCTTGTTGGCTATTTATAACCATAAAATAATAAAAGTTTTTTAATTCTATAAAATAAGCATAAATTTTTTTAATTCCATGCAATGTAAGCAAAGTTATTTTATTTGTGAAATGTGCCAAAATAATCCTCAATAACCACTTCAGATTTGCATCATAACTTCATACCAAATTCACCCTTCAACAAACTTTCAAATATGTGTATTGAAGAGAAGGCTCTTCTTTGCAAAGAAGTGCCACATTTTTTCGTTAGATTCCTCTCTAAGAGCACCTTCAGAATGCAGAAGAATTCTGCAAATGCAGATACATTTGGGGATCTCTCTGATAGCTGTAAAGTCAGAGAATCCCAGTCATCCAACCAAAATGGGGATAGGAAATCATAAAGTCTGCGAAGGGCAGAATTTTCTCATCATTCCTGTAGCAACAGGTCAGAAAATCTATCTGAAATAATTCATGAGAGACCAAAAAACATATGAATCAAGAGCATAACAAGAAGGCTGATAGGCACATCCATGTCAACGAAAGAACCATTCATTCAAACTGAATGCTTGTGCCTCATAAAGAGAGTGAAAGGGAAAAGCCCGAAACAAGCCAAAATAACTGAAATATCCCATGATCAATGAGCATACCATCTAAGGGTTCAGAAAATTCCCCATGGCCCGGGGCCAACAAAAGAGCCTGTTTGGAGAGAATATCAACCTGCTAGTTATGCTCGCGATAGATATGATTGATGGTCACTAAAGGCACATGATGTAGCAGAGAAAGAATGTCATCACACCAATGACTCAGAAGTGGGGTGTTCAATGAAGCAGTTATGTTCACCCATGAGATGATAACCTATGAATCCCCAAATACAAATAAGAGAGGGAAACCCAAATGAATGGAAACTAAAAGCAGTGCCCAAAGAGCCAGAAGCTCTAATCTGGTGTTGGTGCGTCTATTATCCTAGGTTAAGAACGCGTTGGATATTTATAACCATAAAATAATAAAAGTTTTTTAATTCCATAAAATAACCATAATTGTTTTTAATTCCATGCATAAGCAAAGTTATTTTATTTGTGAAATGTGCCAAAACAATCCTCAATAACTACTTCAGATTTGCGTAATAACTCCATAGCAAATTTACCCTTCAAAAAAGTTTCAAATATGTCTATTGAAGGGAAGGCTCTTCTTTGCAAAGAAGTGCCACATTTTTTTCGTTACATTCATCTGTAAGAGCACCTTGAGAATGCACAAGAATTCCACAAATGCAGATACATTTGGTGATCTCTCTGATAGCTGTAAAGTTGCAGAATGCCAGTCATCCAACCAAAATGGGGACAGGAAAGCATAAAGTCTGCGAAGGGCAGACTTTTCTCATCATTCCTGTAGCAACAGGTCAGAAAATCTATCTTAAATAATTTGTGAGAGACCAAAAAACATATGAATCAGGAGCATAACAAGAAGGCTGTTAGGAACATCCATGTTAGCAAAATAACGATTCATTCAAACTGAATGCTTGTGCCTCATAAAGAGTGTGAAAGGGAAAAAGCCAGAACAAGCCGAAATAACTGAAATATCACATGATCAATGATCATACCATCTAAATATATAGAAAATTCCCCATGCCCTAGGGCCAATGTAAGAGCCTGTTTGGAGAGACTGTCATCCTGCTAATTATGCTCGTGATAGATATGATTGATGGTCACTAAAGGCACATGATGCAGCAGCGAAAGAATGTCATCACACCAATGAATCAGAAGTGGGGTGTTCAATGAAACAGTTCTGTTCACCCATGAGATGAGAACCTGTGAATCCCCAAATACAAATAAGAGAGGGATCCCCAAATGAATGGCAACCTAAAGCAGTGCCCAAAGAGGCAGAAGCTCTAATCTGGTGTTGGTGCGTCTATTATCCTAGGTTAAGAGATTGTTGGCTATTTATAACCATAATATAATAAAAGTTATTTAATTCCATGAAAATGGCAAAAATTTTTTTAATTCCATGCATAAGCAAAGTTATTTTCTTTGTGAAATGTGCCAAAACAATCCTCAATAACTACTTCAGATTTCCATCATAACTTCATATCAAATTTACCCTTCAACAAACTTTAAAATATGTCTATTGAAAAGAAGGCTCTTCTTTGCAAAGAAGTGCCACATTTTCTCGTTACATTCTCTGTAAGAGCACCTTGAGAATGCACAAGAATTCCACAAATGGAGATACATTTGGGGATCTCTCTGATAGCTGTAAAGTTAGATAATTCCAGTGATCCAACCAAAATGGGGGAATAAAACCATAAAGTCTGCTAAGGGCAGACTTTTTCTCATCATTCCTGTAGCAACATGTCAGAAAATCTATCTGAAATAATTCGTGACAGACCAAAAAACATATGAATTAGGAGCATAACAATAAGGCTGATAGGCACATCCATGTCAACAAAATAAACATTCATTCAAACTGAATGCTTGTGCCTCATAAAGAGAGTGAAAGCGCAACGCTTGGCACAAGCCAAAATAACTGAAATATCCCATGATCAATGATCATACCATCTAAAGATCCAAAAAATCTTGCATGTCTTGGGGCCAACGAAAGAGCTTATTTGGAGAAACTGTCAGCCTGCTATTTCTGCTCATGATAGATATGATTGATGGTAACTAAAGGGACATGATGCAGCAGAGAAAGAATGTTATCACACCAATGACTCAGAAGTGGCGTGTTCAATGAAGCAGTTCTGTTCACACAAGAGATGCTAACATGTGAATCCCCAAATAAGATAACATAGGGATCCCCCAAATGAATGGCAATCGAAAGCAGTGCCCAAAGAGCCAGAAGCAACCCCCATCCCTCAGTGTCTCCTTCATGATCCGTTGGTCATCTGCATGTTTTCAAGTTGAGTCTGTGTAAAACCTCTGTGCTGATAGTTGGGCCTTCCCGATGTTTTGGAGGTAAATGTTAGAACCCAGTCCAGGCTTCTCCGCAAGTGACAACATTGATGCTTGAAGGTTTTCGGTCGATGCCTTGCTCTGCCCTCCCATTTCGTCTACAAGTTTCAGTGTTCGCATGTTTTGCACCTCTTTATTTTCCACCTCTTTACTGAGTATTGTTCATAGGCTTTGCCGTGACTATTGATTTGGTCAGAACCGTAGGTGTCCAGCGATTCTGGAGTGCCGTGGGCGATTTCTGGAGAGACAGTCCTGTGAAAGAGCCTGTTTGAAACATGAAGTGTTTTTTTCTCAGTTTGGCAATTATTCTGAATTTTTTAGATAGCTTGCTATTCATGGAGGAGGTCGTTGAGCATATTGTCATGGCGACTGCTCCTCCTTGCTGCTTAAATGGTGTTTCCTAGTCAGATTTAGTTTGCGTGGGTTTGCACAAAGAAGTTGCATTGTTTCTAGTTGCAAGAATTCTGATTCAAAGAGTCAAAGAACTAAAAAAACACAGATGCATCTATTATCCTAGGTTAAGAGCTTATTGGCTATTTTATTATTTTATGGTTATAAATATCCAACAAGCTCTTAACCTAGGATAATAGATGCACCTGTGTTTTTTTAGTTCTTTGGCTCTTAGAATTAGAATTCTTGCAACTAGAAACAATGCAACTTCTCTGTGCAAACCCTCGCAAACTAAATCTGACCAATAAACACCATTTAGGCAGTAAGGAGGGGAGGTCTCCATGACATGATGTTCAACCACCTCCTCCATGAATATCAAGCTATCTAATAAATTCAGAATAAATGCCAAACTGAGAAAAAAACACTTCATGTTTCAGACGGGCTCTTTCACAGGACTGGCTGTCCAAAAATCGCCCACAACACTCCAGAATCGCCGAACACCTACGGTTCTGACCAGCTCAACATTCATGACAAAGCCTATGAACAATGCTCAGTAAAGAGGTGGAAAACAAAAATGTGTTAGTTTTTCAACAAATAAGATAGCATTATGATCTTAGGATCTTTTCACTGAGAGAATAACAAGTACAGCAATAAAACATGAGCACATCACAAGAGACAAGAGACACAAAGAGTTTTCCTCGGGGAAACCATAAAGGAGAAAACCCCGCAACTTCCTCTAAGATAGAATCAACACCAAAGCAGTAAGAGATCTCCCAAAACAACAGTAGCCTTCTGTCTTCTGTCAAGCCAAAGTATTTCCTTCTCCAAAGGTGCGCCACACTTGAGAGAGCAAGTGATGTATGTTACAAGTGATAAATAGAGAGACTCACACTCTCTATTTATATTCATCCGTTCACTTGAATTGCCATTTCACACGTAGGTTAAACCTAATATTTACTTACCTGAGCCTACACCTTAATTAGTGTATAATAACTCGAGTGCCCCAAAACTGTGGAGACTTACCTAATGACTTAACATGACTTGTTTACATTATAGATCCTCCCGATCGGAACATCCGGGCATAACAACATGACCCAAATACATAATAGAAACATCCCGGAATAAACATCGGGTTACAATACATAAGATACATAGAAGAATACATTCCGAAGTTACATATACATCAACACTCCCTCTTAACTAGGAAGGTATTATTTCGACACAATTTTCAGCACTGGTCTTCTTCTCTGTATCAGCTGGATCATCTCGTCTTCAAGTCATCTTCATCTTCAAGTCATCATCATCGGATTTGGATCATTTCTTGATCTGGATCATCATAGAATCATCATCACTGGATCTGGATCATCTCTTGATTTGGATCATCATCACTAGACTGGATCTGGATCATCACACAATCTGGATCATCACTGCTGGATCATCATTACTGGATCTCGATCATCACTCGATCTGGATCATCCCTGGTGCTATCTCAAGATTCTTCTTGTCATAGGAAGTTCTACAGAGCCAGCCCTTTTTCATGCTGGTTGTAGGCCTACTCCTCATGTAGGTCTTCGCCTAGCACTTACATCTGACCTACTCGTCAGAAAGGCATGCCCAACACTCACATCTGACCTACTCGTCAGAAAGGCCCAGCAGTTACGTCTGATCAACACATGATGCAAAGACTGGCTCAATCATCTCTATCTGATCAACACATGATGCCAAGATAGATACTGCACTTATGTCTGATCAACACATGATGCAAAGACTGGCACAACACTTACATCTGATCAACACATGATGTGAAGATAGATACTGCACTTACGTCTGACCAACACATGATGTGAAGACTTGCACAGCAATTACGTCTGATCAACACATGATGCGAAGACTGGCTCAATCAACTCTTCTGATCAACACATGATGCCAAGATAGATACTGCACTTACATCTGATCAACACATGATGAGAAGAATGGCACTACACTTACGTCTGATCAAAACATGATGCGAAGACTGGCACAACACTTACGTTTGATCAACACATGATGCGAATACTGGCTCAGCACTTAGATCCATCCAGATAAGAACACATCCTATCACAGTGATGGAAGGGCGTGCACTCACATCTGATCTTGTAGTAAACTACAATCACATCAGAATGGCCCCCAGTCTTCCTCGACTGAGCTACCTGGTAACTGACCAGGCGCCTCCATTCTCCTCGAGAATGGCAGTTGCCCTTACATCCGACCTGCTCGTTGGAATGGCCAACACTCACATCTGACATGGAAGGAACTAAATCCTTTAGCCATGAACAGAATGGTTTAGCCCTTACATCTGATCAAGTGGGAACACATCCCTCTATCACATCAGAATGGCTACTCAGCTTTTACATTGAGTCTTCCTGGTAACTGACCAGGTACCTCCATTCCTAGAATGGCAATTGCCCTTACATCTGTCCTACTCGACAGAGTGGCCAGCACTCATATCTGACATGGAAGGGAGCAACCCTCTCACCATGACAGAATGGTTCAGCCGTTACATCTGACCTGCTCGTCAGAATGGCTTTGGATCTCTAGCACTCATATCTGACATGGAAGGAACCAATCCTCTCACCATGACAGAATGGCTCAGCCCTTACAACTGACCATGGAAGGAACCAATCCTCTCACCATGTCAGAATGGCTATGGGTCTCATCACTTTCTCTGGGAGGAAGCCACAATCTGGAGAACACCAAGTCTCTCTTTGAAGTACTCAAAATTCAGCCTAGCCAATGGCTTCGTCAATACATCAGCTATCTGTTCCTCCGTCGCAACATACAGGAGCTTCACTTCTCCTCTCTGCACCATATCCATGATATAGTGATATTTGATCTCAATATGCTTCGACCTGTCATGGAACACAGGATTCTTTGACAACTTCACGAAACTCTGGTTGTCACAATGTATACAAGTAGCATCCAACTGGAGATCAAATATATCAGACAGTAGCTTCTACATCCATACTGCCTCGCAACTAGTTGAACAAGCTGCGACATAATATGCTTCAGCTGTACTCAGTGCCACACAGGATTACTTCCTGCTAAACCAAGAGATCACACCTGATCCCATACTGAAGCAACATCCTGAAGTACTCTTCCTGTCAATGGCACTGCCTGCCCAATCTGAATCAACGTAACCCACCAGTTAATCTTTTGATTCACATCGTACTTGAGTCCATAATCAATTGTACCCCTGCATGCTTTGCAACCATCAGGTGAACATGTCTCAATGTGTTCACAGCAAGGCAAGTATCTAGTCTCAGGT
>LPNX010858766.1:272404-303660 GCA_001517045.1 Pseudotsuga menziesii | reverse complement strand
TCACTTAGGTCAAACAAAAAGGCTGAGGGAGGCAAAAGGACATTCACTTGTTCATTTTTTTCAGGTGAAGAGAGAGAGCTGAGAAGGCTGGGTCGAGTTTGTTGAAGGAGGGCACGATTTTCAGAGAAGTTTATGCACACAGTTCGAGGAAGAGTACGGCCTCATTAAATGCTGTACGGCTGCACTGGTTGCACAGAAATCGAGGGATAGTACGGCTCATTAATTGCTGTACGGTTCGCATTAAATTCTCAGCACAGAAATCGAGGTTTTGTGGGTCTGTATGGCCTGCATTAAATGCTGTACGGACAACATTAATTTTCAGCACAGAATTCGAGGTACGGCCTGTGTGTACAGTCTGCAAATTCTTGGCACGAATTTCGAGGAAGGTACGGCCTGTTTTGCTGCTGTACGGTGCATTTATTTTCTGCTGGTACGATTTTCTGGGTTGTACGGTCTGCATTTAATTCAGGAAGAAGAAGAAAGGGTGTACGGCTGGTTTGCTGAGCACATTTCCAGACTTTGAGATAAAGTTTGCCGGTGAAGATAAGTTGTATTTTTCACCATTTTCTGTCCTGTACATTGCTGAAGAAAATAATAAAAATCTCTCCTCTCTCTGATTGGTTTTCCCCGTGGGGGTTTTTCCAGGGCTGATTAGCCAAAAATCTCTGAGTTAAATTTATGGTGTGCATGCATTTGTTTTCAGCCTGTTAGTAATTTTTTTACTGTGTGTTTAAAATTGTTCGGCAAAATTTTAAGTAGCTTCAAGCCTATGCAAAACCGGCTGAAGTGAAAAACACAAATTGTTCATTTAAACCAGCAAGCAGTAAAACTCAATTTTTCAACACTCTAGGTTCTTTAACTTTTGTTCCACAAATTTCTTAAAATTTTCTTTCGGTTTCAAACGTTTCCATATTAGATCTAGCATCTAAAGTCATATCAAAGGTAGATCTAATGTCTAAAAGTTTATATTTCTAGTCTGCTTCAAAGGTACATTTAAAATTCTAGATCTGGTTACTTTTCCCTTTTTCCGCAAGTTTAAAAATTTTGAAAATTAAAAAAGCTTGTTGAAAGAGTTTTTGTGCATTTTAAAGTTTGATCTAGCATTTTTTGTGCTTGAGATTTGCTTGCCATTTTTCTCAAGAGGCAAGCAAAGATCCTAAGAAGGCAAGCTTTTTAGCTTGCCTCACTTAGTTGTTTCCTTCTTTTTTGTAATCAGTTGTTACTTAGATTTTTTTTTTGTAATTTTTTACATGTTGACCAAAGACACTTCCAAAGTGTTTTTGGGCATCTTTCACTTACATATGCTTGCTGGTTTTTAGCAGGCCCATCAAAAAAGAGAAGAAAACTCTGCCCGAAAATAATTTTTTTGAACATTCGGAGCTCCCAGGAGGCTTTCCCCTTAGCTGGGCTTTTTTTTTCTTTGCATGTTGTAAGCCTTTGGATCCCAGATAACAAGGACCAAAGAGCATATCTGCTGAAGCATTGTAACCGATTAATAAAAGCAAGTTTGAGTAGGCTCGGTAGAGCCCGGTCCCCATCCCCCTTGGGGGATTTGTGTCGGTGTCCTTTTTCTGTTTTTTTATATGCTGTTAGCGTAGTTGTTTTTCTTTATCATTTCATGCTTTGTTTGAGTTTTGCAAAAGTAACCTGAATACTTACCCATTGCGCTATACCGAAGTACCATAAGGGAAAAGATTTGAGCAGTGTAGTAATTAAAAAACAAAAACAATTTTGTTATGCACTGCTAAGTTAAAATAAACCCCCTCACTTTCCCGAGTACAGGTTCATGGATAAGGGCTTGCCCGAGTACTGAATCTGGAAAGAGACTCCTGGGCTTTATCTTTTTTTCTAAATCAGAAAACTTGTTCTAAAACTTTAAAAATAAACCAAGAGTCCTTCTCCGTATGCTCTACACCTTTGCAGCTTGTCTGATCAGTTGGCTGTATCAGAAAGGGATATGAGTTACTAGATCTAATAGGAAAATCCACACAAGTAATTTTCTCGAGAACTCGGGAGGTTGCAAAGGGTAATCACTACATAGTCAGGGGGCTACTCTAAGCAGGTTTATCCTCGCCCCGTTGGACACTTGGTATTACCGCTTTAGCGCTCAGTTCAAAGGGACTTGACTTGTTGGGCCAAACCCACAATTTACCCATTCCTTAATCAATTCATTTAATAATTTAAAATTTACCAACCGAGACACTGCAATACTTTCACTGAGACTACACTAGCAACCCACATTTGCAAGCACTCTTTTCATTTCGGCAATTGGTCTATTCTGTTCTTTTTGCATAAGTTAATCTCGCAATGTGTCATTCAATTTTGTGTATCTAATTTGAGTTAAAGTGTTGCTAAGGTTAATCTTGTTGGCAGTAAGTGGTATTTTTTTAATTTCATCCATTCCATATTAAAACTCCTAGAATTAATTATTTCTCTCGTAGAGTAAAAACCCTAGATTTTACTTTTCATTAGGGTCCAACCCCCTTGGCTTCGCTAGGAGTTGGCCTAGACGGAGGAGCTGAGTATTAGGTGACAACACTTGGCTCGAGCTTGCCCCTAAGGTCGCACCCAGTGGCTTGAAGATTTCTGCCACGTTACCCAAGGTGCGAATTATGCAGCAACAGTATTGATATTATGTATTGATGTCCCTACTCAGACCTGGAAGTTCTTGATCTATACTCATTGGTTTTACCCTTCTTAGGGAGAATAGAGGTAGTCATTCCCACCATACTTTGGCTTGCTAGTGTTGGTTTCACCATTCATTGTCTCCACCCATCCATTACCTTCCAATTATGTTTCTGACCCGACTTACTACTTGACTTGTGGCATGGAGGACCTTTCCCCACTAGAGCCTCTATGATTGGATAAGCTTCCCTGTTTAAATGTGTCTTGGCCCTGAGTTACCTACGTTGTGTTGGCTAACCTGAAACAAGTAGCGCTGCCATCAATACAATGTATTTGGAAATGAAATGAATATCTAATGAAAAATCCATTCATGAAAAGTAGTGTTTTTAAACATACGTGAATGCAAGGCTAGCCTAATGAAATTGGCTTTGAAGTACAATGAAAAGAATATCTTAATACATTTATGAAAAGTAGTGTTTTTCAACATACATGAATGCATAAAGCCTAAATAATAAAAATCCGTGTAATAAAAACATGGACCAAGGCTATGGAAAGTCAAAGGCCCAAAAAAACAATGGTTTCTAAAGTTATATTTAAGGATTGTTGGCCTTACTTGTGTTGAGTTGGATTGTGAGCATTTGTCAAGGTGAATAGGCACCTCTGAAGTAACTCACCCATTTGTGAGACACTTCCATCCCCTTTGTTGTTGCTTATCCATCATATGCTAGAGTGAGTATGCCCTTTCCATATCTGAAGTGTCATAGTGTCAAGTTGGTTGTCACCCTTTGGCCTAGCCTTCTGAATTTTATCCCTCACCCTTCACTAGCAAAATGATTACAACTATGAAGTGAGTATGGTCTTGAAAGCTTGGTCTGAGTTATAGTTAATAAATGAAATCCTTTATATGTGGTCGATAGATCGCCATTGAAATGATTACTATTTGTTATAAGTGTTATTTGAATGATTTGTAGAGCATGTCTTGACCTATGAACACTTGCCGCAGATGGATGCTAGCCTGAGTTATATTACTGGTTATGTGGTCACTTACAGATTATTATTTTGTCTATCTGGATGTTGTAGATGATCATACAGAGACCTAGAGGGGCTATGAGTATACACCTTAGATGGATTTGGACTCTTTGAGTCCAGTGAGACAACTTGTTTTCAGTTACGGGCACTTGCAGAGATGATTTGGCTCAGTGTACCCTTCTGGTGCAGTTTTGCCATACTTGATGGCCTGTTTGAGCAGGGAGATATCTTTCTTGGATCTCCTAGGGCGCTGTATGAGGGATAGGGGGTTCCAGCCACTTGATTGTACCATATTACCCCCCTCCCAGAGAGCTTGGTGGGCTCAGTTGGATAACGTAGGCACCCTAGGAGGTAGTTTCTGGCATATCACGTTTCCTGAGGCAGATAAAAAATAATTAAAATGGCTATTGAATAATTTGATTTGGGCTACTGAGGCAAAGAATTGGCATGGGATGAGTTTTGATGATGAGGGTGATGTCTTCCACTTCTTCTCCAGCAGTGGCAACACTTGGATGGGCCCACATCTATTTTTCGGCATATTATATTATTTTCTGGAGCTTTCGGAGGCTCACGATTTCCTCAAGGAGGCACAATTTCATAGTTTAAAAATTATATTATTTTTATTATGCCATGGGGACACCCAAAGGGAGTTAGTTAACACTCCCTGGACCCACAATGTGCTTCATTTATTTTTTGTTGAGTGGGATCCCCTCTCCTAGGGTGATTTAGTCCACTTTTTATATTATATTACTGGATTGATCCATGTATTGTATGTTGAGCTCATCTCAACTGTTGATTAGAACAGTTGTATCTTTTAATCTTAGCCACTCATTTGAAAAGTGGTTAGGATTTTGGTTCTCTCATTCCTATTAAAGGAGAGAGCTTCTCATTTGTAAAGGGTCTTAGGCTCTTGGATTTGGATAATAGAAAAGCTATTCTTGTGGAAATTTTGGATCCCCTTTGCATCTAGTGTTTTTTGATGTTGATTGAAAAATCTAATGCTTCCTAGCATTTGGGTATTTTTGTAAGATCTATATTTTTTGGGAAACATTGTCTTATCTACAGGAGGGCAACTTCAACTTAGGCGTTTTTGCAGGGGTTCCTCAACTCGCTTGGCTTGGATGTGCTTGTATCAGGGGGTTTTCATTAGTATCAATGCGATCTATGATTTCATCTTGCTATTTTTCTGTAGCATTTGTTCTTTTCTCTTGATGCATCAAATCTGATATGGTTGACATTTGTTGTGTAGGAGAGAGGGCGCAGTGGCTTCCTTGGGCAAATCGTTTTACATAGAGGCTTGCATCAAATCTTCTCAAATTGATCGGGACAACATATATCATCATCATCAAGGTATCTACAAGGTTTTCCAGGTAAGATCTACAGGTTAGTTCTTCTTTTCTAGATCTCAATCCATTGACATCTTTATTTTCATGTTAAAACTCTAAATATTAAAAAATCAAAAAATATTATAGATCAATCCGCTTGATTTCGGGGCAAACCATTTCTGGGTTTTGTAGATCGGGTCAAACCGTAAGTGGGTCTTCAAAAATGTTTTGCTAAAAATACTCCATTTGGCCCAAATCCCAAGGCACTGTTCTCTAAATCCTAAGTATTAAAAATAAAAAAATATTATAGATCAAACTGCTTGATCTCGGGGCAAACCATTTCTGGGTTTTGTAGATCGGGTCAAACCCTAAGTGGCTCTTCAAAAACATTTTGCTAAAGTGACTCCATTTGGTCCAAATCCCAAGGCACTGTTCTCTAAACCCTAGCGCTACCCTTCATGTTGCCTCATTCTCTTGCGATTTGATCTTTTCCTTCCGGCTCAGGTACTTTGGTACTGTTATACCTTCTTTCGAGTCTATCCCATGGTACTAGATAGTCCCAATCCTATTCTTACCCTCCCTGCATTGGTCACATTTCCCAAGGCAGTGGATATCTTCATCTTTTGGTAGTACCTTGGTCTCGGATCTATTAATAGGCTTGTAGGTCACTTGTGTTTCTAACTTGGATCAAATTTCACATCTCATAAACCCCTGATCCAAGCCCTAGTTCACCTTGTGATGTCATCCATAGATCTAGGGTTTACTCCACCTTACACCTTACGTACCTCAAGTCCATTTGATCTGATCTGGTGTCTAGGTTTGATCTCTCCTGTCGAGAGTAGATCCGGGTCTCCCCCATTGTTGTCTTGGGCTAAGACAACATAAAGTGAAGACTGCCTCGATTGGCGTGACAACCATCCATTTGGGAGTCGAGGTAATCTTGGTTCCACCTCCTTAGTTGCTTGTCCCTCTACCATCCATCCTGGATCCATCTCACATAGGCAACTACAAGGTTGGTGATAACACCAACTTGAGTCAGTTATTCATGATCATGGTGACTATCAATAATAATAATAAAATATACCTTTGCTTCTGAAAGATCTTAGAGTCTTCTGGAAATCTGTTTGCTCATGCCATACTTACAAAGTGTAATCAATGTGCTATAGATGGGTGATGATGGAAGAACCAGGCTAAGGCAAGGGGAAATGACTTTGACTGACTTTGACTCAATGATCTATCCGACTGCTAACCGATATAATCTGCCAAGGTGACATATGTATGACAGATAGCAATAGGGGATGGAAGTGCCTCACATATGGGTGAAGTACTTGGGTATGCTTTCCTCAGACTCTAACAAGCTTTCCTTTGCAATTTTATTGCAATATGGGTCAACCTTCAAAGGCAGGTGCCCTGTAAGCCTTCTGGGCTCCAGTATTGACAAAGACCAAGTCTTTGTAGACTTAGTCTCACCTTGTGGCCCTATGGGGACCATTGAGCCGAACACTATACAAAGGGTGAGTGCTCATCCTTTGACCATCGACCTTTTCAATACTTTTCACAATTCATAAGATGGTAGCCAATCTACAAGAGCAGGTGCCCTAGAAAGCCTTCTGGGCTTCCAGTAAATGACTAAGGCCTAGACCCGCTGCTAGCGAGCAGTCCATAGCCCGACGGGTTTGCCTCTCCTTGGAGCCCCTGTGGAGGGCAAATTGAGCCTTACACTATACAAGGAATGAGTGCTCAACCTCTTGGCCATTGACTACCTTTTTCAATATTTTATACTTTTGCATCCTATAGTTACAACTTTTATGCGTTCCGATGCTTTAGTGTTTAGCAACATTGTTATGGTGCAACACTTGTTTTGAGGACTTAAGGAGACAACCCTGTGAACCCAACCACACTGGCCAAGACACATACTTCATAGCCAGAGGAACATAGCAACATGGATTCTATCATACATAGGGGTCAGAATGGGGAAAGGGTCTTCAATCTCGCAAATCTCCATCAGTCTTAGTTGTGGGGTAAAAACAAAAGTGGATGAACTGGATGGACGGGCACAGATGTTATGGAACAAACCTAGCACTAAGGATTACATTTTGTTTGAGCATGGCATGGACAACAGTCTTCACAATGGATTCCTTGATCAATCATAACACAGGTTAGAGCAATATAGAACATATAAGCATAGGTCACCACAGTCATCCTAACATGACAAGCAAGGTGTCTTAGATACATCACAGAGCAAAACTAAACCAAGGAAATATACCCGATCTCACCATGTATACCTGTCTCCAACTCATAAGCCCCTTTGTGACTGTGTGTACCAACTCCTGATCTGCTGCTCTGCTCTAATGAACTGGACCATCACCAAAATCATCTCAATGGACTCCTGAATCTCAGTCCTGGCAAGGAAAATATAAAGAACAAGGCTCTGAATTGGAATGAAGCTGTAGAGATCCATGTTGATACCCCATGTAAAAGTAGTCCAGAATAGAACAAGAGACAAGTCTGCATGCAGCATCATGGAAGCTTGGCTGAAAATGTATATGTGATAACATCTGGCTCCAGCTGGGACAAGTGCTCTAATGAAGTGAGTGCTTGAGAACCCTAGAGATCTCTGGTCCGCAGCACCATCAACAACACGCAATCCAGCATTCTGCTTCCTCTCCAAGCATTTACCTATGGTCTACACACATGGAAGCAAGCACAACTGGAGCAGCATGTATGGGAAAATTAAAAGCGTAAAACAAAATGACAGGAAATAATTACTGAGAGTAAAATGCTGAAAAATAAATTCTTACCTACTCAATTCAAATGCAAACAAATACTAACACTACTCAGACTGGAAGACTCATACATCAATCAGATAGAAGACAAACTCAAACTACCGCCCAAAGATCTTATTCCATCCTACCTACCCTACTCTAACCAATTTAGACAAGTGTTAAGTAAAATCATAAATCCATTGCAACCACTTGCTGAACGAATCTATTGAGCTTTCTTTATAGTTAATGACGCAACAAGCCAGAGATGGTTTAAGAGTAATGTAAATGAAAATTGAAACCATTCTAACTTGTTGTTTGAAATTCAAAGAAAGATCTAGACAATATGGAATGAAATCATGCCAACGCTGAAATTGACTTTCTAGAAACTTATCCATCAAGATACCGATAGGATCATAAAAAATATGGGAGTTCGTTCTTGATGGAAGAAGACAATATGGCTCATGATTCAACCACTCCAAACAGTTCTTTGTTTTCTCCTCTACCTCGCTAGGACATTCAATTCTATTCACTCCAGAAGAAATGGGAGAATCAAATGGGACAAGTTATAATGCAATGAAACTGTGAATGAGATCAAGCCCATTTGTTGCTTAAAAATGGAGAAAAGATGAAATTGATCTTTATACACCTTCTCCAACCACCCATAAGAAAGATTTATAAATTGAAAAATATTATTCATGACAGATGACCGAGAAGGGAAATGAAGCGCATTTTTTCCAATTATGTGACCATGCTCAAACCCCTGACTAAGAGTTTCAAAAGTAACAGCTTGATTAGAACACAAACCCATACACGAAGACTCAAAAAGTTGGGATGGGAGGGTGGACTGAAAATTTTCTCCCAGACTTATAACAATTGATCTCGGAATTTGATGAGAGGAAAAAGCTTTCAAATTAATTCTAGGAATGATTTCAAGATTCAAAACAAGGTCAGTAACCACACATTGAACCAACATATCTTGATTAAGGATTGGATGAAGGATTCTATCAATATCATTAGGACAAGGACCCTCATTGCAATGCTTTTGATCAAGTTCACTTACAACCGTATCATCATGTGATTGTTCTTCTTTAAGCTCTTCATTATTATCACTCATTAGATAAGGAAAAACATCACTAAGTTCAGTTTCAGTTTCCCTATCACCCTTACAAGTGTGCTCTTGAACCATATAATGATGACATGATTGGCTCTCAGAAGAAGTCGTATTGTTTTAAGATTTTTCTTCTTCAAAGTTATGATCATATTGAGGTAATTCGCCCCCCTCTTGACTTAGTCATCTTGATCCATGTATTGATCCGTGTAAAAGTGATCTCCACCGTTGATGATGTTTTAATCTCAACCATTGGATGAAAAAGTAAGTTAGGGTTTGCGTCTCTCAAAAGCTATATAAAGGAGAGACCCCCCTCATTGTATCCCATCGGGAAATTTGGCACCATTAGCTCTTGAAGAATAATAGAGAAAATCATTTTGGGATCTCTTGCCTTTTGTGGATGATTGAAGAATGTTCTTTGTGATTGACTGACATTATTTCTCGCTTGCATAGGAGATCATTGGTGAATCTGTGGCATATTTTTTCCGGATCCATTTGTTTGACAGAGTAGTCGATTTGGAGAGGGGCGCACTTGTGGGAGATGTCCACCTTGCTTTGCTTTTCGGGTTGATGGATACAGGGAGTATTTCTATCTAATGATTTCTTACTCTCTTATTTGTTTACTTCTCGTCAACATTTGTCATTTCTTTTTCCGTTCTCATTGTTGTTTACTTGGCTTGGCAGGAGAGAGGGCGCATTTGGCTTCCTTGGGCGTTTTTAACAAAGCTGGCTTTTCATCATTCCTTCACTTGATCTATGCGGAAATAATCTTCATCACCTCGACAGTCATCCTCGGAAACATCAGGTATGTTTCTCCTAGGTAAGATCTATCATTTTTTCTCAGAATCTAATTGGGGCTGCATTTTCCTATCACCAAACCCTCAGTTAAAACCCTCATTTCTTAGATCTGTAGGTTCTTGTTTGCAGCGAGCTATAAAACTTAAAACCCACTTTGGAATAATCGTAAAACCCCTAAGTCTTAATTTCATCATCATCGAACTCCATTTGCCCATCTTAAGCACTGGTCCGCTTCTTAGGGGAAGACACCCTCCTTGGGAGGAGTGGGTATTTTAAAAACCGCGAACTGGGTAATGCTGGTTTCACTTTAAGTTGCTTAATCTTACATCCAACAATCAATTTGAGTTTCCAATTTCATTTAATTTCACCGTTTTGCCCTAGATCTCATGTTTCTTCTTAAAACCCTAGGGTAAAATTGGGGATTTTCACTTGGATGCTCGAAATCTCTTATTAATTGTTTTCTAATTAACTATCCCACTAAGAGATTCCAACAAGTTTCCCTGGATCATCTACTCAGTTTCCTTATTTTAGGGCTATCTTGGTGATAGGGACGCCCCCTGGGCTTATTATTTTCACTAAGTCTGAAGTGCCAATATCCTTTACTGGCGTGACATCTGAGTTCTTTCAGAGGTCTTGGATATTGTAGGTCGTGACTTTAGTTGCCTTTCCTCAGCCGTCTTGAATAGGATCACCTTATAGGGAAACTATAAGATTCGTGATAACAGATTCCTAGTGCGGAGCTCAAGGCCAAGGCCCGACTAGTGAATGTCTAGGCATGCATGATGTAAATATTTCTATATGAGCCATGTGTTAGGCTTGTCATGATGACTCAAAAGCTATGCAAATATTATGTTGGAAAATAATAAAATGGTCCAAGGTAGCTGTGCAAAGAGCACCGGAGGGGCTATGATTCCACTAGAGGGGAAGAGGAAAGGGGGCACATGGGAGAGTAAATCCTCTTTTGCAAAATGCCAGAATTATAACTCATCCATTTTCTACCATGTGCCTTAAATAAGCCATTTACTTCTTTTGACTTAGAAAATCCAATCATTGAGTGCATCCGTGAGGTTGGTGGTGTTACTGCTCAAACTAATAGTCCTTTCAAAGCAACCTAAGTATGCCTTGTGCTAGTGATGGTAAGCATATGAGAGGGGTTAGACATAATGTCACGCCGACCTAACTCATCAACTTCTTTGGGTAACTCCTAAACCTAGTATTGAGCCCCTACTGGAGTAAGAACACCTGCAGACACCAACACACTTGCAAATGCCCTTCTACAAGCCATATAACTAAGATCAATGCTTTATATGGAGTCAACAATGGATAATAAAGACACATAAATCAAAAGGAGTTAATTCAATATACCAATCAATATCAATAAATATCACCACCCCAGTACACTTCAACACATCCCAAGTAATGACTTCACAAAAACCCTAATTTGGGTATTTTCACTTTTCCCATTGCACCAAGGAAAATGGGGATGCCCTTAGATATCCGTGGATAAATCCATTTGGGTGAATTTGATGGGTGGACCAGAATTATCGAATTGCAAATATTTTTGGTTTTTTGAATTATTTATATATTTTAGGTTTTTCCCAACAATATTTATATATTTTTAGGATTTTTTCCATATAGAAATTCATCTAAAATAAAAGACAAGTAAATTGGTAAAAAATATATAAGCCTGCTTGAAAAGATAGGGCATATGATCCTTGTCTCAATCCCTAGGGCATTGAGAGATCGATACCAAGGTCCCTCTCGTAGAATGACTTTCAAGACTTGCAATTAGGGCATCAACTAGCAACCACAAGAGTTAGGTAGAAGAGCCTAATTAGGGCAAGATAAGAAGTCCAAGGCCCAGTAAGAATGGAGAGCTCCTATGAAAAGAAGGCCTTCTCATACAAAGCTAACAAAATACGAGCAAGAAACCCTAACACTTAAGGATAATGCACCATAAAAGAACCATCAAATTAGGTTACAATTATAACTTACCAACATTTAACAAAGATGAGCAAGATAGCGCCTTAGGTCACCTTTGTGCTTGAGTTATTACAACCATTATTTAGCATCAACCAATAGCATGTGTAAAAGAAACCTTGGAACTTCATCAAATTAACCTTCAAGCAAGAAAGATCATCCCAAGAGAGGTGCACATAGCATCAAGAGCTCCAATAAACCAAGAGAACTAGAAAATATCTCATAATAGATCCATATCTTGTTGTGTTTTTACAATGAGAGGGAGGCTCTATTTATATAAGGCTAGCCTCACCTAATTTTAAGTTATTAGCCTACAAGATAATGTGAAAATATAACATTTTGGTTTTCTCACCCTCAATTTGGGGGTTAAACCACTTTAAATGACATAAAAAATAAAAATGCAATTAGGCTACACCAAGTGCTAGGTGTTCCAAAAGGAGGATGTCATGCCCCCACTAACCCTAACATATGTGTTCCCTCAACATCCTCCTTCATTATCCTTGTAGGCTTCTTCAATAAGGAAGTACAATTTGCCAGTAACACAACCTAGAGGAGGGGTAAAATAGGTCCAAGTGAGCAAATAAGGTGTGCTAGATAAGGTACAAATCTCTTTACAAAGTGCTATCACCTTTTACATGGCAAATAAATGAGTGTGGTCATGCATCCAAGTGATTAGCCCTCCAAGGGCACCAATCCCTACAGGGCGAGCACCTCTTGGAGGTGGAAATCAAGTGGACCATCCATGACATGATTAGGGGTATTTAGCCCCAAATCAACACTCTATGCTTCAACTTGGCCTTTACATCAAAATATTTAGCCCCTCGCTCTGGTAGACCTAACTGGGAACGTTGCAGATACTCCGAGGTGTAACAGGTGAGAAAGTCTTGTCAGGGATGAATATACTTTTTATGACAATTATGAAATTCCTTCATTCTATGGTTGGAAGTAATGTCAGTTGTCCATCCTCTCATTTCCATTGGAGTCAAATCACTCATTTTCCATGTAGAGTTTTGACTACCATGCTGTTCTTTCCATTGCCAATTACCAGATTGTGAAATTAACCATAAATTAGAAATGTGAAGTAAAATTGTAAAAATTAGAGTGAAGAGGATGGTTGTAGGTGAACATAGAGGTTGGGCAAGATAGAATACCATTATGCACTGTATCTTTGCTACTCCCTTGATGCTTGAGAAGCTATGAATTGATTTTACAAGAGGCTCTTTGAAAGCATATAACAACTTGGACTCTTTCTACACACACTGAAGAGCACTATAAGGGTTGGGTACCTCACGAGATTGTTGAGTAAGGAAAGTGTAGTCCTTCCTTGTGTTGTGTGGTGGAAGAGAGTTTCATGGTTGGGATGTATGATTGAGATTCCTGTAGTGCTCTGTGGTAAGTAGATTAGCTAAGCATGAGGGCAAAGGGGTTGGGTTGAGAGAGAGTGATGCTTGTAGGTGTTTCCTTCGCCTTGGCGGCCTCATAGCACTACTTGGGGTTGGCATCTGTAGCTGATATCTACTGTTGGGTGGAAAATTGTTTTTCCATAGCCAATTGCTTGGATCTTCCTTTAAAAGATAAGTCTTCATTGTTGTATATGAATATGAAAAATTATATTTACTTCCTGTCATGAATATGATGGTTATGCATGTTGTGTGCGTGAAATACAGTTGTTAATTTTGCTATGTTTTATTTTCATGCACTTGCACATGTATTTCTTAATTCTTGTTACCCTTCGGAGGCTTAAATTAGTTTGGAAGGCGAATATTAACCTCCGTGGGGCGAAATTATTGTATGAGGGAGTTTGTAACTATGCATCTAGAGGTTGGAATGATGGATATAGAAGTTACACACTAACCTATGCTATAGAACAAGGTTTCCTTGCTAACCTACTTGCTAGAACAAGGGAAGAGATATCGATCAATTTATCCTTGCTAGCCTTCTTGCGAGATGAAGGAGAAAGATACCATCCAAGAAAATTCCAGCAATAAAGCTTCTTGCATCCATACCCCACTGCCATTCTCGCACCCGATAGGATGTAATAAACTGGCCGATGCCATGACAATAAATGTTGGAGAAAATCATTGGCATAAAATTGGTGCTAATCAAATAAAGAAAGGGCCAAACTGTAGGGGACTAGAATGTTTAACACCTCAAGAGAGCCGATATAGCATGCAATATGTTGCCCGTCGATGTGCACATCGTCAGCGGAAATCTTTCGAATAGCTGTTTCCGGGGAGGGAAAGGTGTGGCCTTAGGGGCAAGCAAGGAGTCAAGCGCTGTCACCTGATCTCGACTCCTCCGTTTAGGTAAACTCCTAACGAAGCCAAGGGGGGTAGTCTGTACAAAGAGTTTCTAAGGCTCAAGTGTTTTAAAGATATTTAGGTGTGTGATGCGAATGGGTGTTTTTCAGGAGTTTTTGGAAAGAAACTTACAATAAAAGGACCAAGTAAATACTTGCAAGTAAAATTAGAGATACAAAACCATTTGACAATTGCAAATTAAAAGTAAAGCATCCATGATATGAAAAATAGATAAAAACAATGCTTCAGATAGATAATAAGCAAATTGATAGGGCTAGTGCTAGATGGAGTGTTTGAGAATGTTTTGCAAGTGTACTTGGTAATTTTTACTGTAAATTTTAAAGGGTGAAGTTGATTTATTAAATGGGAAGAGGATCTCCAAGATATACCTTTCGGTACTGAAGATATGTACAGATTCTTCGAAGAGTGGCTCTGCACGGGAAAATGTGGGATAGATGGAGTCGTGGGAGGGGTGTTCTACTCTATACCAACAAGGATGTAGCCTAACTGGACCCCACGGTCGCTTTCTAGTAGTTTCCGCTTTCACTGAAGAATTTCCCCACTACTCAGATTCGTTATGTCGGATTTCTGTAATATTTGAGGGTTGTGAGTTTTCTTAATGTGTCTTGGATTAGAATATGAGGATTAAAAAGTCTACAACAGCTTCTGGGTATCCCAATCGGGTAGAGCATAAACAGTGTAGTAAAATTTGTTTATTCTGATTTTATTAATTGTGAACAAGAGCCATTGTAACAACCCTCCGATAGAGAGCACTCTTGATACGCCTTATGGCGAGATTCAAGAGATTTATAAAAACAAGGAAAAAATTGCTAATGTAAGAGAAATAAACTAAACCATAAACTCTTCGACAGAGAGCACTCTTGATCCACCTTTCAGTGAGATTCAAGAGATTTTGTGTTCTTTTTCTTTTAACAATTTAACAAAAAGGCAAGAATACTAATCTAAGACTAAATAGTAAAACCTCTCTGATAGAGAGTGCTCTTGATCCACTTTTCAGTGAGATTCAAGAGACTTTGGATTCTTTTCCTTTTTAACAATTTATATAAGAAAGATTTACAAAATGATAAAGTAAACTATACTAGCAAAGCAATAAGACTAACTTTTCCTATTCTACTCTAAGAAATTACTATGCAGGTATAAAGCAAAGGAAACGGACCAAAGGATGATACAGGCTTCCCCCAAATGGGGGAAGTGGGGTGTGGGAGCCTTTATCCTACTTGCTCTATTAATTTTTTTACAATGCTTTTCATCTTTTCTTGAAAGCACAAGGTGAGAAAGGGGAATGAAAGAAGAGGGAAGTGTTTTGTCTTTTTTGCTCTTTGTTTGCTTATATCCTTTGGGCTTTCTTGATTCTCCTGAAAATAAGAGCTTTGGACACTAACTTGTTATGAGTTAGTCCAAAAAGTAAAATAAACAAAGATCTAAAATTAAACTTTAGCGGAAACTAAGAATGAACTAGCTAAAGTGAAACAAAAAATGAAAGAGAAAAAATAAAACAAAAGAAGAAGAGGTGAAGCAAAAGAAGGGGCAACCAAAAAAGGGCTGCAAAAAAGAGGCAAAAGAGGGCAAAAAAGAGGAAAAGAGGGCAGCGAAAAGTAAAAAAGGACAGCGAAAAGAGGGCTACAATAAAGAGGAAAAGAGGGCTGCAAACAAGAGGGAGAAGGCTTGGAGAAAGATAGGACATCCACACCTACTTCAAGATTTTTTAAATGAATTTACTTCAAAGAGGAATAAAAGAGGGTAGAACCGATTAAACCTTTGGATCTTTAGAAGAAACTTGGATCTCATGTAGCAAATAATTATTGAACTTTGTACTTGGCTCCAAGAAAACGAGATGCAAACTAGCTAAACCTTTTACTTGGTAGGATGAAGTGACTTGCACACAAAAACTCATATACTTGCCAAACAAAGGATTAGATCATGAAATATAACTGAATAAGACAATGCTCTTTTAGATCTCTAAGAGTAAATCAGTAAATAGATAAATTGAAACTACAACTATCTATTCTTATGTGCTTGTAAAAGCCTTCCAAAGCGTAGATTAGTAACCCCAAATTGACAAAGCAAGAGAAAATTAAACTAATATCACCTCATCCATCAAGCACATGCATCCAAATAACCAAACCATAATGAGCCTCCAATGCCTTTCTTTATACCAACGGTTGCATTAAAGCAACAGGCATTACACAAAGTTTCACCAGAGGTTCTCTACAAAATTATCCACCCTTGAAGAGAGAGAAGAGACCCATTTTTATACAAAAAGAGGAAAGAGCCATGCAACCCTAACACATGCATGAAGGAGGGGTGCAACCACTTAGTAGCTGGAGTTAACTGCCTTGATCTGGAGAAGAAATGAGCTCCGGTAGTTGTAACTGGGGGTGAGGTGGCCTCGACCTAGGCATGGCGCCCACCCACTTCATTGTTTTCATTAACCATCCACTAAAAACGTGCCACAAGAGGAAATTCGCCCATGCTAGGTTAGGAGGCGCAAATCCCAAGGAGGAGTTAGCTGTAGTGCTCCAATACTGACTCAGATCAGTTGGGTGGTGATTGGAATCTTCCTAGATGCCCTTTGCCATGTTATTTAGCTCTTTACTTTATTCAATTTGGTTTATTTTGGAGAGTTTTTGATTTAACTCCATTTAATAAATTTCTGATTATTTTAATTAAATATTCCTCATTTATTAATTTTGAGAAAATATTTAATTAAGTGCAAAATAATCATCAGAAACTTAGGATAAGCGGGTCTAGGGGTTAAATGAGTGTTTTAGCTTAGAAAACAAGCACGCATTTGCCAAAATCCACCTCCAAACCACTTAATTATTACATTTTGAAAATTTTCAATTAAACCGTAGGAAAATGGCTTAATTAATTGAAAAATTTAATTATTTAAAAAATAAAAAATAAAAACTCGAGGATGTTCGCTAATTTTTTTTTCGGACAATGTTTTAATACACCTTGGGACCTAGGAAATGCCCATAGAACATACCAATAGTGTCTAGTAGGTTCATATTTTACAGTTGAACTCTAATAACCCCCCAAGGCCTAATCGCCAAATTCGGGCATTCCAGCTTTGGAGGTAGCAGGAGAAAAACTCATCGATTATTACTCGGCTAAAGGCAAAGAATAATAGACAAGGGAAAAAACTCCTTGGAATACCTTATTTGATTGTTAAGTCTAAGGGAACCGAGCCACTCAAGACCCCCCTACTAGCACACTTTATTACAAACCCCATGGGTTATGGTGATTTCGACAAAAGAAAAGAAAATGCTAGCCCAAACAGGCTAACTCTGAAACAAACTGAACTTCTGAACATTGGAAATGAACATGCATCATTTTCAATAACTGGCGGCTCAATGAAAATCCACCAAGTGCAAAATTAGTAGATAACATTTGGCTCCAACTACGGGACGTGTGCTTGATCTGGTCATAGGGAAAGGAGAGGATACGAGAACACTAGAATCTCTGGTTTATATAACCTGTAAAAACATCTCAATTTGACAAGAAAACCTCAGTAGCACAAGCTTTATATAAAATCCAAATGAACCATTAAGCTGCTTTATTCAAACAAAATAAATGTAGCTAACTAATGAAATAAAAGCTTTATTATACCTAAGTACAGTACATAATGGAAATGCAGAAAGTAAATTCTCTCTTTTAAGGAGCTTATTTCCCTATTCTAAGCATGATATAAAAATGTTAGGTGTAATAAAAAATCCAATTTATCCAGCTAAGCATTTTATTAATATAAAAAAGTTTTTTCTTGTCTTTGGTTACCAGCCAAAGCAGGGATATTTTATTCAGAAAATGCAAACCTGCGTGATGATCCAGAAAAGGCGGGCTGAGTGGGAAATCATGAATAATGTCGTCAAACCTATTCCCAAACTGGTAGGTGCTCGCGCAAGCTGCCTCTATCCAAGATTAGATAGTAATGATGTACAAATCTTTATGATGAGGTAGATCATCATATTCATCAAAAGGGCTTATCCGTTGATAACTCTGTGTGTAAGCCCCAGACGTTTCCAAATCATTAGGAACATCTATGGGTGAAGATGATGGTTGAGGGAAAATTTCAGCTAGTTGCACCCCATCTGTTTCTTCATTGCATTGCTTCTCCAAGTCCTTATTACAGATACTCAAATACAACTCTGACCGATAATATGAAAACTCTGATCGCTCTTCTTTACAACTTTCATAAGTCTTAGAATAAACACTCCCCTCATTGGACATATCATAGATGGGATTCTAAAAAAGATCATCCCCATCTATGTCAGATATGAGAGAGTGTTCATCACTGGTACTGCTGTCTTCATCCTCCTTATTATCGTAACAATCTTCTTCAAAGAACTGGGTTTCAAAGATATCAGAAGGGTTCCAACTTTCCAAATATTTGTCATCAGGTGGAGAGCATGGAGGATTCTCATCACACAAAACTTCAAAGATTGGATTTTCAAGTAAAGTCTCGTAGTCATCATCCATGTCAGATGTAAGGAACTCTTCCTCACTTGTATTATGCTCTTGATTGTTCTCTCGCTTGACTCCAGGTTTCTGTGGTGACAGGATGGAGCTGTCCTACTGTGTTAACGTACTCAGGCTCTCTTGAATATTCTTCACTATCACTTGACTCTAGAAAACCATGCTCTAGGATTTGACGGGCCATGTAACAAGTGGACTCTTCATGAAGGGCCTCACAAGGTCTGCAGTAGGGAATGACTTCCTCAACCATGTTGATGGGATCTAGTTGATTAGGGGGCCTTTTATCTTGCGGGGATTTCTTCTGAACCCAATTTCCCTTGGGAGGAAAATTATATGACTAGTTTGAGCTCTTTCCATGTTTATTACCCGATTTTGCATTTTTTTTAGTTGATTTGCATAATTGGCTTGTAAGGCCTCCATCCTATCATTCATCTCCTTCATTTTTTTGTCATAAGTCTCCTGCATGTGGTTCATGGAATCCTTAGCTCTAATCTCCTGTTGCTTAGGAGGGATAAGGGACCTTGTGTATTCAAGAATGTTTGATTTACCAGAGGATTGCATTTTCCTGTCAATTTTAATGGCCATTTCTTGGGCCATCAAAAGAGTGGTAGGGTCTTTGTCTCTGAGTTGATACTGCATTTCTCCACTAAGAGCTTCAATATGGTAGACTAAGATGGACTGAGCAGTAGGCTTGTAGTTAGTGTGGAAGGCATTCGTCAGATTCGTGAATTTCTTGTTGAATTCATCCATTGTTTCATTCTCGTTTCTTTTTATGTTGGTCAAAGCAGCTAACTGATGTCGAGGCTCTTTCTTTTCACCAAACTTGTTAGTGAAAGTAGTTTTAAATGTTGCAAGAGTTGCAAAGGAGTTATCTGGCAAGTTGTTGAACTAGTCACCAGCATCTCCGTCCAAGGAAAGAGCAAAAAGTTTCATATACACATCTTTGTGTCTATGCGCAGGATCATTGATAAAGGCGCTGATACATCTGGAGATGTTTTTAAGATGAAGACTTGTATTGATGGCATCAGTGCCAGTGAACATGGGCAATTTGTCTACAGCTTTATCTGGTAGATTGTGAGGTTGACTTGCTATCTGAGAGATGTCAAGGGAACTGATATATTCACCCATTATATCAGACAAACAATTATTATTCTCAAGAAAAAGACTATTGATGTCCGAAATAGACTCAGATCCAAGATTCCCAAGGATTCTACGAGAAGCTAACCTATTTAGTCTCCTCCTATAAACTTGTTCAGGTTCAGGGATGAAATTAAGTAGGCCTACAGAGTTTCTTATTGTTGAATACCTTGGTGTGTTTATTGACTGTGGAGTCACTAGATAGATTAAGTCTAAAATCAGAGATTTGTTTAAACTAAAAAATCTATCAAAAGACAAGGTAAAAACTAAGAAAAAACTAAGGAAAAAGTCGTCCAGGAACAGAAGATTTGTCTCTGGAAACGACGCCAAAAATGTTGCTCTTCGATGTGCACACCGTCAGCAGAAATCTTTCGAATAGTTGTTTCTCGGGGAGGGAAAGGTGCGGCCTTGGGGGCAAGCAAAGAGTCAGGTGCTGTCGCCTGATCCTGACTCCTCCGTTTAGGCAAACTCCTAACAAAGCCAAGGGGGGTAGTCCCTACAAAAAGTTTCTAAGGTGTTGCCCGCCGATGTGCACACCGTCAAGAAAAATCTTTCGAATAGTTGTTTCCCGAAGAGGGAAAGGTGCGGCCTTGGGGGCAAGCAAAGAGTCAAGTGTTGTCACCTGATCCCGACTCCTTCGTTTAGGCAAACTCCTAACGAAGCCAAGAGGGGTAGTCCCTTCAAAGAGTTTCTAAGGCTATCGTTTTTAAGATATTTTCTGGTGTATGATGCGGATGGGTGTTTTTTAAGAGTTTTTTGAAAAAGACTTACAATAAAAGAACCAAATGAGTACTTGCAAGTAAAATTAAAGGTACACAACCATTTGACAATAACGATTTCAAAGTAAAGCATCCATGATATGAAAATAGATGAAACAATGCTTCAGATAGATAATAAACAAATGACAAAACCAGTGCCAGATGGAGTGCTTGAGATCGTTTTGCAAGTGTTCTTGGTAAATTTTATTGTAAATTTTAAAGGTGAAGTTGATTATTAGACGAGAAGGGGATCTCCAAGATATACCTTCCGGTACTGGAGATATGTCTGGATAACAATCTAAGTGGTTTCGTACAAGGACATGTGGGCTGGACGAAGTCTCTAAAAGCGGTGTTCAACACTACACCAACAAGGGTGTAGCCTAACTGTGCTTTCAAGGTCTCGGTACAGTGGTTCCCGCATCCCATGGCAGAATTTTCCCACTTTTGATTATTCGTTTACGCCGGATTTTCGTAATGTTTGAGGGTTGTAGGTTTTATTAATGTGACTTGGATTAGAATGTGAGGATTAAAAAGTCTACAACTGTTTCTGGGTATCCTAACGGGGTAGAGCATACACAGTGCAGTAAAGAAGTTTATTCTGATTTTATTGATGTTGAACAAGAGCCATTTCAACAACCCTCCGACAGAGCACTCTTGATCTGCCTTATGGCGAGATTCAAGAGATTTATGAAAACAAGAAAAAAACTGCTAAAGTAAAAGAAAATAAACTAAACCATAAACTCTCCGACAGAGAGCACTCTTGATCCACCTTTCAGTGAGATTCGAGAGATTTTGTGTTCTTTTTTTTTTAACAATTTAATAAAAAACAATAAAACTAATCTAAGACAAAAAGTAAAGCCTCTTTGATAGAGAGTGCTATTGATCCACTTTTCAGTGAGATTCAAGAGACTTTGGATTCTTTTCTTTTTTAACAATTTATATAAAATAAGAAAGCTTAAAAACGATAAAGTAAAACTATAATAACAAAACAATAAGACTAATTTTTCCTATTCTATTATAAGAAATCACTATGCAGGTATAAAGCAAAAAGGACAATGGACGACATAGGATTCCCCCAAATGGGGGAAGTAAGTGTGGGAGCCTTTATCCCACTTGCTCTTTATTATTTTTTTTTCTAATGCTTTTTATCTTTTCTTCCTTTTTCTGAAAGCAGATGGTGAGAAAGGGAATGAAAGAAGAGGGAAGTGTTTGTCTTTTTTGATCCTTTGTTTGCTTATAGCCTTTGGGCTTTTTTGACTTTCCTGGACACTAACTTGTTAAAAGTTAGTCCAAAAAATAAAAATAAACAAAGATCTAAAAACTAACTCTAAAAGAAACTAAGTTTCGAAGATGAAAGAGAGGAAATCAAACAGAAGAGAAAGAGGTGGAGCAAAAGAAGGGGCTGTAAAAAAGAGGCAAAAAGAGGGCAGAAAAGAGGAAAAGAGGGCAGCGAAAAGAAGTGAAAGAGGGCAGTGAACAAGAGGAAGAAAAGGGCTGGAAAAAAGATGAAAGGAGGCAGCCAACAAGAGGTCGAAGAGGGCAGCCAACAAGAGGGAGAAAAGGGCTGCAAAAAAGATGAAAGAGGGCAGCCAACACGAGGAAGAAGAGGGCAGCCAACAAGAGGGAGAAAAGGGTTGCAAAAAAGAGGAAAAGAGGGCTGCAAACAAGAGGGAGAAAGCTTGGAGAAAGACAGGAAACTTGAAAACCAAACCTACTTTAAGATTCTTTTAAGAGAATTTGCTTCAAAGATGAATAAAAGAGGGTAGAACCGATTAGACCAAGCTTGGATCTCATGTAGCAAATTACTGAACTTTGTGCTTGGCTCCAAGAAAAGGAGATGCAACTTTGTAAGATGGAGTGACCTGCAAACAAAAACTCATATACTTTCCAAACAACGGATTAAATCATGTACCATTCACAAATTGAAATCAAAAGCAGCATTAAATATAACTGAATAAGAGAATGCTCTTTTAGATCTCTAAGAGTAAATCAGTAAACAGATAAATTGAAACTACAAATATCTATTCTTACATGCTTGTAAAAGCCTTCCAAAGCATAGATTAGTAACCCCAAAATAACAAAGCAAGAGAAAATTAAAATAATATCACCTCATCCATTAAGCACGTGCATCTACATAAGCAAACCACAATGAGCCTCCAAAGCCTTTCTTTATTCCAATGCTTGCATGAAAGCAACAAGCATTTACACAAAATTTCAACAGAGGTTCTCTGCAAAATTATCCACCACGAAAAGGGAGAAGAGACCCCTTATTTATAACAAAACACAACCCTAGGTGGGGCACCAACCAGCTGAAGATTAACCCGGAGTTATCTGAGTTGAAGTGAACTGAAGACTGAGTTAAACAGAGGAGGTGATTGACACCTCTCTCACCAAACTCCAACAATCTCTACCAACCTGCCAACGCACTCCCCAAAGGCCACATCACCCAACCTCCTCACCAAATTCCACACGTGCGATCTTTCCCTCACACGATTGTACGGAATATTGGTGACGTGAATGATTTTATTCAAGGTTTGCTTGATCCAAAGTATGTAAATAACAAATATTTAATAATGAGGATGGGGAGGGGTCCACTCTCACCCATTTGTATCCACCTAAGAAGGTAGCGTGAGCTCCAAGCTTGGAGTTGACATCATCACCAATCTCAACCACTCTCTTGCATTTTCCATATCCAAAGTTTCATGAGATATTACCAGTGTTCCACGGGGACGTGTCCCCTAGGGTGGGGAATGCGGCCCCTCGCTCCCCCATGCTTTCGGGACGGGGAAACTCCTGGGGAAACGTTTCCCTGCGTCCCCTTTTTGGGGGAAACTCGGGAAAATGCGTTTCTCCACGTTTCCCCAAGTGCGGAACATGTTTCCCCCTAGGGGGAGCTTCTAGGAGTCCCCCTGTTTCCCCCTAGGGGGGCTTCTAGGCGCCCCCCCATCCCCTCCAAGTTTTCATCTTTAACAAAAAAATAAATGCAAATTAAAATATTAAAAATTGTTTAAAAATTAAAACATAATTAAATGAAAATTAAATTAAATCCTAGACTAACCTAAGAGTCTAAGACCTTCCTAAACGCTATCCTCTCACGATTTCATTTCATAATTATATTGCAACTAAACATGTAGCAGTCGTCACTGTTCTAAGTTCTGATTTCTTTGTGTTCATTGTTCAGTGTCTATTTGACTATTTCAAACTTCAACATTTGTTGCATTATCTTTTACAAATTTGAAATTTGAATTTACATATACATTGCATAATGATAATTATGATATTTAGTTTTTAGTTTTTACATGGGTATGGTAACATAGTTTAGTATCATTTACAAATTTGAAATTTGATATGCTAATAACTAATAGATGTACACCCCATAATGATGAATTTAGTTTTTAGTTTTACTTTTTACATGGTAATAGTTACTGTTGAGATTTATCATTTTTATATTTTAAAATTAATTTTTGTGACTCCGACGTCTCCTCGTTTCCCCGAAATTTCCCTAAAATTTGGGGTAGCTTCCACACGTCCCCCTTGTGTGTTTCCCCGCTCCCCTACCCCAGAAACTCCGTGGAACATTGGATATTACCTTATCACATAACCAAAGTTTTTTTTTTAAACTCATGAAATGGAGAGGGGTCCACCCCACTCCCACTCACCTCCTTCACAAAGCGTGAGTCCAAAAGCTTCACGTCACACTCTCTTTTAACTTTCACCATTTCAAAAATTAAACCCAAAGTTTAAGCTTGCAATTAAGTGGAAGAGGGTTGTATACCAAAACGGCTCACATGCCCAATCATCCTCCCACTAATTTTTAATTATTTTTTGACTTATAATACTTTTGACTTTTGGTGCCTTTTCTTAGGAATTAGTATTTAAATGCCATTTTGATGCTCTGTTAGTCAAATGATGCCTTCCGGTCGAGACATAGTGAAAGTGGCTCCTAAGGTAAAGATGCTGCTCCGGGCTTGAAAATGAGCCTAACCACGCCAAAAACGGTCTCCGGATCACACTTTTTTTTACATTTTGAATTTTTCCATTTAAACCATTAAAAAATGGCTTAAAAATAGAAAAAATATTTTGTCTCAGAATCAAACAAAACTCTAGGGGTACCTAGTAGATGTTCATACGTCTCAATTTGAATGCTTAGCATGTTGAAAAACACTGACACGAAGGCTCTAATAACCTCCTAAGGCCGAAACACCAAGACAACTACCCCAACTTTGGAGGTGTGAGTGAAAAACTCAGAAATTATTAGTTGTTTGTTCAACAACCAATAATAACCAAGGGAAAAAACACTTTGGGCTAGTCGACTTGATGCTTAAGTCCGGGAAGCCGAGCCTTTTACAATTTCCCCAAGGGGGTATGAACATGTGTTACAAAAATTTTCGAACAAACTCCCAGAAAAAGGCTGGCGGACTTCTGAACTCTGGAAACGAACACGCATCATGTTCAACAACTGGCAACTCAATAGAAAGTTCAACTATTGTACAAAATAGTTGGTAACATAAGGCTCAAGTGTTTTAAAGATCTTTAAGTGTGTGATGCGGATGGGTGTTTCTTAGAAGTTTTTGGAAAGAAACTTACAATAAAATGATCAAGTAAATACTTGCAAGTAAAATTAGAGATACACAACCATTTGACAATTGCAAATTAAAAGTAAAGTATCCATGATATGAAAAATAGATAAGAATAATGCTTCAGATAGATAATAAGCAAATTGATAGGACCAGTGCTAGATGGAGTGCTTGAGAATGTTTTGCAAGTGTACTTGGTAATTTTTACTGTAAATTTTAAAGGGTGAAGTTGATTTATTGAACGGGAAGGGGATTTCCAAGATATACCTTTCGGTACTGGAGATATGTCCAGATTTTTCGAAGAGTGGCTCCGCACGGGAAAATGTGGGCTAGATGGAGTTGTGGGTGGGGTGTTCAACACTACATCAACAAGGATGTAGCCTAACTGGACCCCACGGTCGCTTTCTAGTAGTTCCCGCTTTCACTGAAGAATTTCCCCACAACTTCTCAGATTCGTTACGCCGGATTTCCGTAATATTCGAGGGTTGTGAATTTTATTAATGTGACTTGGATTAGAATGTGAGGATTAAAAAGTTTACAAAAGCTTATGGGTATTCTAATCAGGCAGAGCATACACAGTGTAGTAAAATTTGTTTATTCCGATTTTATTAATCGTGAACAAGAGCCATTGTAACAACCCTCCGACAAAGAGCACTCTTGATCCACCTTATGGCGAGATTCAGGAGATTTATAAAAACAAGGAAAAAACTGCTAAAGTAAGAGAAATAAATTAAACCATAAACTCTCCGATAGAGAGCACTCTTGATCCACCTTTCGGTGAGATTTAAGAGATTTTGTGTTCTTTTTCTTTTAACAATTTAACAAAAAAACAAGAAAACTAATCTAAGACGAAACAGTAAAACCTCTCTGATAGAGAGTGCTCTTGATCCACTTTTCAGTGAGATTCAAGAGACTTTGGATTCTTTTCTTTTTTAACAATTTATATAAGAAAGCTTTACAAAATGATAAAGTAAACTATACTAGCAAAGCAATAAGACTAACTTTTCCTATTCTACTCTAAGAAATTACTATGCAGGTATAAAGCAAAGGAAACAGACCAAAAGACGACACAGGCTTCCCCCAAATGGGGGAAGTGGGCTATGGGAGCATTTATCCCACTTGCTCTTTATTAATTTTTTTCAATGCTTTTTATCTTTTCTTGAAAGCACAAGGTGAGAAAGAGGAATGAAAGAAGAGGGAAGTGTTTTGTCGTTTTTGCTCTTTGTTTGCTTCTAGCCTTTGGGCTTTCTTGATTCTCCTAAAAATAAGAGCTTTGGACACTAACTTGTTGAGTTAGTCCAAAAAAAAAAAAAAAAGATCTAAAATTAAACTTTAGTGGAAACTAAGAACGTTCTAGCTAAGTGAAACAAAAGATAAAAGA
This sequence comes from Pseudotsuga menziesii, assembly GCA_001517045.1. NCBI lineage: Eukaryota > Viridiplantae > Streptophyta > Pinopsida > Pinales > Pinaceae > Pseudotsuga > Pseudotsuga menziesii. The sequence continues at coordinate 277,380 of LPNX010858766.1, read as the reverse complement.
GAAGAAATAAAACAAAAGAAGAAGAGGTGAAGCAAAAGAAGGGGCATCCAAAAAGGGGTTGCAAAAAAGAGGCAAAAACAGGGCAGAAAAGAGGAAAAGAGGGTAGTGAAAAGGCAAGAAGGACACCGAAAAGAGGGCTACAATAAAGAGGAAAAGAGGGCTGCAAACGAGAGGGAGAAGGCTTGGAGAAAGATAGGAAGCTTGAAATCCACACCTACTTTAAGATTTTTTAAAAGAATTTACCTCAAAGATGAATAAAAGAGGGTAGAACCGATTAAACCTTTGGATCTTTAGATCAAACTGTTATCACATATATAGTAGCTGGGCTACCATATTCTATTTTTCAGATACAGTACATTTTTTTAGCCAAATCTCTTACATATGAGATGCTGAGATGAGCAGTTTTGCCGGATCATTATTATATTTGTGGACTATTGTACTCTCCCAAGTCAGGACTGAGTCTTAGGACACTCAGATTTGAGGACCGATGTAGCCATTTAGTCATTACAGAGCAGTTATTGATGCCCAGATGTATATCAGTGCTTTCTCATTGGATAGATGATGTTTCAGATGGATTATATGCATGATTATGACTTAGCTTTTTATATTGTGTTATGGTTATCATTGCTCTTATACTCATTTTTGTGACATGTATTAACATGTGGTGTCATGATCTGGCAGTCATAATTATATGGACTTGGATGTATTTGTATTATGTATTGATGTCCCTACTCTGACTTTGAAGTTCATGATCTATACTCATTGGTTTTACTCTCCTTAGGGAGAATAGAGGTAGTCATTCTCACCATTGTTTTGGCTTCACCTTTCACTATCTCCACCCATCCATTACCTTTCAGTTTTGTTTTCAACCCGACTGACTTCTTGACTTATGGCATGGAGGACCTTTTCCCCTCGCTAGAACACTTGTTGGACAAGCCTCCCTGTTTATATTGTGTCTCGGCTCTGAGTTGGTGATAGAACTTGCCTTTGGTGAGTTGGATTGTATGCCTAAATCATTCTGGTCGGTTGTCCCGATGTTTGGCACTATGCAGAACTCCCATTGGTCACTTGAGATGTTGTTGGCTAAAACTGAAAGCTCATGTACTACTTGTATTGTAAAATGTTATGTATGCGCCCATGGAAAATGAAAATGCTAAACTGTGTTTCTTAACATATGTAAAGAGGGCAAAAGCAATGAAATGCTAAAATACACTTTGAAGGGTATAAGAAAAGGTCCAAAAAGCAATGGTTAAGTATATGTTGACCTTATAAATTTGAATATGTCCCGGATGAAAGCTGCGATTAGCTGTGCTTTTAAGCACTGGTGAAGTCCCAAAGGGTCATATAGGCCAAAAAGGCCATGGAAATAAAATTAATGATCCTAATGAAACTGGATCAAGCTTGATGTAGTCATGATGCCTAAGTTGAATAAGCACTCTGTTACCACCTAAGTTGTACTTAGTGGTTTTTCAACAAGTGAGCCTAGTGAACCGGATGAGGATAACTTGTTCGGATTTCAGAAGACCTTTGGAAGTACTTCTGGGAAGTGCTTGTTGTACCATATCATATGTTCATACCCCATGGGGGAATTGTAATAAATGTTCTAGCATGATAGTGTCTGTAAAAGACTCGGTCTCTTAGACTTTATTTGTCAATCCGATCAGTGCAGGGTGTTTTTCCCTTGGTTATTATTGGTTGTTGAATAAACGACTGATAATTTCTGAGTTTTTCACTCCATACCTCCAAAGTTGGGGTGGTTGGCTTGGCATTTAGGCCTATTGAGGTTATTAGAGTCTATGTGTCAATGTATAAACATGCTAGACATCATGGTCGAGTCATATGAACATGTCTAAGTCCCCCTAGGTTTTTTCAATTTTTCAATTTTTTAGTTTTTTCAGTGTTTTTTATTAAAATTTAAATTTTCCAAAACTTAGGCTATTTTTTAATAGTTTAATTGGAAAAATTGATTTTGTAATAAAAGTGGGCCAAATAATCAGTTTCAGTCATGTAGGTGCTCATTTTCAAGCTAAGAGCACCATGTAAACCCATGGACCCACTATTTCCTAGTTTTGAGTAATTTTCCATCACTCAGGTTAGAAAGCCCCAAAAATCAATTATTGATTATTTTAATTAATAAATTGATGAATAATAGAGCAAATCCAAAATCACAGATCAGTGGATTCTCAGCCCATTTGATTGAAATCAGTCAGATCTGAACCAAATTGACTGGATCTGACAAATCCTTGACTGAAGGAGGTGATCAAATCAGATCCAGAGTTGATCTTCAGCAGTCTTTATGGGGAATTGCGCCCTCTCTCTCTCCTCCACACGTGTGGACTCTCCTGGATGCTTTGTGGACTGATGTGTCGGTTTATGGGTTGATGTGTCAGCTCAATCAGCCCCCCGATTGACATTTGCACTCAGTGAGACTCAGATTTGGCTCAGTTAGACACAGATTAGGCATTGATGACTCTCCTTCAGCTACAGTGGTTTGTCTCCTTGGGATTTGCGCCCCCCCTGGGCTGGATCTCCTGGTTTTTGTATATATCCAAGCATAAGCCTCCTCTTCCAAGCTAGTTAGAACTGGGACTGAGGTGCTGTTGCTCTTGTACTGTATTGTTTTTTCATTCTAGAATAAAGAAGCTTTGGAGGCAAGATCTATGGTGTAATGCTCTTCATGTGTGGATGTTGATTGTCAAATGCTTATGAGATATAATCTGCTTTATTTATCATTGCTTTGCTGGTTAATTGTTGGCCTTGAAGGAGAGAGGTCCCTCCTGTTAGGGTAAGAATTTATTCTAGTTTGATTTATGTTCTTACTGCTGCTTGTTCTAGATCTATTGGATTTGTATGTATTTTAAGTTTAATTGCATGCTTTCCAATTATCTCTTCCAGCAACACCTATGTTTTAACCATCTGTTTGTGCAAGGATTTCTAAGTTGCAGGTGATCTCGCTTGTAGAAGAGGTTGAGTTGGTTTGCATCTTCCTCATCTTCAGTATCTTCTGAATGACATAGTCCCTCGGTGTTCCACCAAAGCAGAATCCAAAGCCCAACATTTCCAGGCTTCAAACACTCTTTCTCTCTCTTCCTCCTTCAAAATATTAATTTCCCTTCAAATTCGTTACTTTTAAAGAGTCTTATTGTTTAGATTTGTCTCATTAAGAAAATTACATATAGATCTAGTTAGTAAGATCCTTTCTTAAGTTTAGATCTTAGTTTCGTTTTGCATATAAAGTTATATTTTAAGAGATCTAGTTGAAATTATCCTCTTTTTGCAAGCATTTTAATGAAAATTTGTAGCTTGCTTTTAAGGTAGTTTCCTTTGCTGTACTTTAAAGTTTCATATTCTACAATAAAAGTGCACATTTTATTGGCTTCCCAAACAACAAGCCAAGATTCCAAGGAAAGCTTGCTTTCCTTGGTTCCCTTTTGCAAAACTAGATTACCCCAACTTAACAAAATTTTACTTAAGTTTTTTTTCGGTAACTAGTGTAGTAACCCAAAACACTTTCAAAGTGTGTTTGGGCACATTTGATTTTGATTGCTCGCTGTTTTTTAGCAGGTCCAACAAAAAAGAGAAGGAGACTGCCAAATTTTCGACTCTTGGACGAATCGGAGCTTCCCGGAAGCTTTCCCCACCACTGTGTTTTAATTCTAGCTTGTTACAAGCTTGTTGTAAGCCTTTGGATCGCAGAGAATAACAGCCAAAGTGCATCAATTTTAATTTGTTGATATTGTGAATCGCTGCTAATAAAAAGAAAAAGGTCCTTTCGAATAGGCTCTTTCGAGCCTATTCACCATCCCCCCTGGGGGGCTTTGTGTCTGTGTTCCCTTTTTGCCCTTTTTTCCTTTTTTTTGCAAACTAGCGTAGTTCTAATCTGCAAGATAGTATACTTTGATTTATTATCAATTTCATATTCCATATTTGAGATTTCAAAGTAATCTTAATACTTACCCCACGACTTCTCGATTGACCCGAAAGGGGAAAGAAATGCGTGGTAGGACTAATTAGAAAACCGGAATTGTGTATCTGTGTTTTCCTTTTCATCTTTTGTTTCATCAGCTATTATAAAATTAACCCTTCCTTGATTCCTCGATTGAGGTCCACTTGGATCGAAAGAGGTTCCTATAGGTTTTTCTTTTTAACAAGAACACCCATCTCAAAATTTACTAAAATTGACAAGACTCCGGTGTGTATGCTCTGCACTTGGTTGTGGTTCGTCCGATCAGTCAAGTTGTATCAAAAGCATTTGAGTGACTAGAATAATTAGGACTCACTCTCCCAAATTGACAAACCATCAGGTGAAAATCCAACACCTAGATCAAACCATTACGGTGGCAAAATACCCAAAGGAAGCGAGAACTTCTGAAAAGTGACCTCGGGGCGCCGATCTCTGTCACACCCTAACAAGTGCGTTATGAACAATAGCCCCAAAGACTCCATTCAGCCCACATATTCCTTGCGGGTAGCCGTGAAGGTTTAGTTTTGAACATACTCCAAGTACTCTCGGGTATATCTGGAGTCCACCCCTTCGCCTAATTTTAATCAGCTCATATCTCACATTAACTTAAAACGTACCAAGAGGCAATTGCAAAACATTCACTCCAAGCACATGCAAGTACATTGATTTTATTATGACTCCATTTTAAGGCACTGGTTATTTTCTTGCTATATATATATATATTGTCTCAACATTGTGCTTTCGTGCACTCATTTTTGTATCTTGTCATCTATGGTTGTTTATGGTTAAATTTCAAACTCCTAAGTAACTCATTCAGTTTAACATCACCGTACTAAGTAATTTACCCTAGTAACTTAATAGGGTCTACCCCCCTTGGCTTCGTTAGGAGTTGAGCCTAAACGGAGGAGTCAAGAACAAGGTGACAGCCTTGACTCGAGACTTTCCCCCAAGGACACACTGAGTGGCTTGAAGATTTTTGCCACGTGACCCAGGTGTGTGAAAGGCGGCAACA